>PVKS010025623.1:11374-29725 GCA_004027875.1 Aplodontia rufa | reverse complement strand
GATTACTTTAAGATGAAAAATATTATAGTTCATACTATTTAAGCAAAACAGTTAAAAAATACAAAATGAAATTGTCAAGAGGAAACAGTACCAGTGACCAGACTGATTCATAAATGCAACCCATTAATGATAAAGCCTTTATGCATAAAATGAATGCAAGCCTGGTTTAAAATGAACAATATTTAAAAGACAGCACTTGATATTTTTTGCATGTAGAATTACACCTGTTAGAATTTTAACTCTTAATAACCTTATTTTTAGTGAAGATCCAGAATCAAAGTAATCTTAAATTGCATTTTATCACTTTCCAATCTATAAAAGCACATTTAAGAAACCCAAATGTATGTTACCTTATAGAACTCATAAGAACACATTTAATAAACCCAAACATCACCTTATAGAAACTAAATCAAGATTACTCAAATTTATTTAGCAGTAAATATTTTAACATTTTGATTTTGCAAATTCATCAGATGTCTCCTCTAACAAACACATTTATATAAATAATCCCATTTAAGTTAAATCTATATTACTCAGTTTTTATTGTTAACTTAGGTTACCCATGAAACCTCAGGCTATTAGACAAATATAAGCCATCTTTTTCCATTGAAGAAAAATCCTAGAAGAAATTAATGTTACACTCTAAACATTTATAGAAATCAACATTTTATTGATTGACCATCTAGAAAAAACATGTGAGCTAGTATTTTTAAACACATCTTTACTCTTATGTCTAAATGATTTAGATTGAACCTCTTTTTTTAAATGCTTAAGTCACTTGAATTAAAAGTCATTTGGATCCATTTTTTTATATTTTTTTAAACTTAATTTATGAGCGCTCATCTATAAGCTAATTTGGTACCATATGGAACACATATAACATATATGTACACAAACACACAGGACAGATGTGTGCGCACACACAAAAAAACAACAGGAAACATAGATATTTAGACCTTTGGAAAAATTGACCTTTTGAATAAAGACAGCAGTAAACACCACAATTAAAACTCTCAGATAAAACAAGACTGACTGAAAGATATATTTAGGTGTACAAAATAGGTGAATTTACCAGTAATATTGACCTCAACATCCAAAAAATGAAATGGCCATATTTATTCTAGTAAAGGAGCATGCACACATCTTTAGCACCAGAATTAGAGTTAGCCCAGGCTTTATGTGTTTCTTTCAGAAACTCTTTTACTTTAACTTCCGAAGAAGATAAGGCATCCTTGACTAGGTGCCATTAAGAGAAAGTAGCAGTGGGAATAATATCGGGTCCTTTTTTTTTTCTTTTTTAGTACTTTTTTGTAAACCTCTTTTTATATGTTTTTAGACCTGTTTGCAAAAACCAAGGAGAAGATTGTTTAATTACCTTGACAAATGAAGTATCTGTCCTAGGACTCACAGCAGTTCCTTGTGCTTCCAATAACAACATTACTGCTTTTTGCAACTGGAGTTTAGGCAGTTCTAAACCCATGGTACCTCTCCTCTCACTTGCACTTACCTTAAAGTAGAGGACTTCTTGAGCCCACCCAGGGACGCCAACTGTCAGAACCCATAATGAATTAATAACACAAATAACAGGACTCACAGAGCAAATAGCGAACAAGGACTAAATACAAAGAAAGACAATAACAATTAACATTAAAGTTTTACCTCTAGAGCCTCGCTTTAAGCAATCCCTGTCAATGCGGTTTTCCCCTGCTTGTAGCAGTTAAGTGATTCCCTGTCAAAGCAGTTTGTTCCTGCTTGTGGCAGCTAGCCGGTCTTTAACACAAAAGTTTTACCTCTGTTTTTCAGAGTATGATGCAGTGAAGGTTCCTCGTACGGGCCCCCATTTGTCCCGTTGTCCAGCGAAGCAACAACACAACAGCCGTTGTTCCTGCAAGAAGAAGTTCCGCTTTATTCTCAACTGTTGCAGTTATATAGTTACAAGCTTCTGCTTAGCAAAGTGGCTACATTCTGCTTACAATTTTTTTCAGACCCCTCGAGCTCAGAGCCTGCACAAAGTTACAGATAAGAATGTGCATCCAGTCCAGGCGCCACCTGGACAATAAATCTCTCATGATAACTGCCCTGCAAAACAACCTTCACTTGTGCACGTCCACCTCATGGCAAGTTGCCAATTGCCTTCCAGGCGAATGCCTCCCACAAATTTTTATTTATTTTTTCATTGCTCCAACACTTCTTCATGTATGTGGTGCTGGGTTACAAACCAGCATCCTGTGCATGCCAGGCAAGTGCCATAACTGCTGAGTCACTGCTCCAGCCCAGAAAGATTTTTAAAACTTGAAGTTTTGCCAGAAAATTATGTGTAAATTGGGCTCAAGGGAAATGTGGTGGCTGAAGGGCTTACTGACACCAAAGTGAAGCTATGTGCTTGTACAGAGAAAATAGTAAAGATGTCTTGAGGGGTCTTAGAAATCAGCAAGACGAGGTCGATGGGTAGCGGGAGTGGAGAGCGGACTCCAGAGAACCCTGAGGAGCCCCACCGATGCCAGCCTAGTTACCATCACACCCTGGGAGGAGCTGCAGCTGCCACAACCAGCCCCAGTCACCATCACCGCAACCATGAACAGCAAGGCCAAGACCCAGTAGCCGCCTGCTGCCCCCACCCTTAGCGCTGCTGAGACCAAGCTCAGCACCATGGGCAGAGGCGCAGAGAGCGGCCTTACATCCGTGGCGCCTGCTGGTGGGGAGAGAAGGTCATCGCAAGGAATGTTTTGGGGACAGTAAAATGGTTCAATGTAAGAAACAGATATGGTTTCATCAACAGGAATGACACCAAGGAAGAAGTATTTGTACACCAGACTGCCATAAAGAAGAATAACCCCAGGAAGTGCCTTCGCAGTGTAGGAGATGGAGAGACTGGAGTTTGGTGTTGCAGGAGAAAAGGGTGGGGAGGCAGCAAATGTTCCAGGCCCTGGTGGAGTTCCAGTTCAAGGCAGTAAATATGCAACAGACCTTAACCATTATAGATGCTACCCACGTGGTAGGAGTCCTCCACGCAATTACCAGCAGAATTATCAGAACAGCGAGAGTGGGGAAAAGAATGAGGGATCTGAGAGTGCTCCCGAAGGCCAAGCCCAACCGCAGGCCACGTTCCCACCTTACTACATGAGGAGACCCTATGGGCGGCGACCACAGTATTCCAACCCTCCCTGCAGAGAGAGGTGATGGAGGGTGCTGACAACCAGGGTGCAGGAGAACAAGGTAGACCAATGAGACAAAAGATGTATGGGGTTTTTAGACCAATTTCACAGGGGCCCTCCTCCCCAAAGACAACCTAGAGAGGACAGCAATGAAGAGGATAAGGAAAATCAAGGAGATGAGACCCTAGGTCAGCAGCCACCTCAACGTCGGTACTGCTGCAACTTCAACTACCAACACAGACACCCTGAAAACCCTAAACCACAAGATGGCAAAGAGACAAAAGCAGGCAACCCGATCCATCAGCTGAGAATTCGCCTGCTCCGGAGGCTGAGCAGGGCGGGGATGAGTAAATGCCGGCTTACCATCTTTACCATCATCCGGTTTAGACATGCAACAAGAAAAAATGAATATGAAACTCCAGCAATAAGAAATGAACAAAAGATTGGAGCTGAAGACTTTAAGTGCTTGCTTTTTGCTCGTTGCCCAGATAACTAGAACTATCTGCATTATCTATGCATCATGGGGTTTTTATTATTTTTATCTAAAGACATCTCTTTTTGGGAATGACAAATGTTTTTTTTTTTAATCCTGGTTTTTCTCAATACACCTTTAAAGGTTTTCAAATTGTTTCATATCTGGTCAAGTTGAGATTTTTAAGAACTTCATTTCTAATTTGTAATAAAAATTTACAACTTGATTTTTTAAAAAAAAAGTCAGCAAACTGCAAGCACCTGTTAATAAAGGTCTTAAATAATTAAAAGAAAAAGAAAAAGAAATCAGCAAGACCCACCCTTATTAGGCTCAAGGATATAAATGTGAAAACATTTTAAGAGACCATGGGGACACCCTACCCGCATAGGAGTCCAATAAGATATAATAAAATATTCATCATTGAACTCAATGTAAGATGCTTTTCAGATTTATTTATATTAAAAATATGAGCATACATTTCTTTAAACACATCAGTATTTGTATTATTTTTCTATTTAATCCCATGGGGACACCCTTATAATGCAGGAATCCCTAGAACTGTGTTTCTTCAGAATTCTTTTCACTATGATCAGCAACACAAACAAGAACAGCTATGGTCCAAAGGTCCTGGTACTAATCATGCTGATTGAAGAATTTGGTATAATCCACATGGTACTGGTTCTGTAAAAATACAGAATGCTGGAGTTCAGGGGTCATGGAGGCTTCCACTAAAATTTCAAAGTTAGTTCTGGGAAACCAGGCAAAGTGCAGTAAAGTTTGTATTCCTGAGGGAAGGCCCTGAATGGTTGATTCATGAGAAGAGAGAAGAGAGAAGCCAAAGTTTCAGTGAAGACCCTCATCATTAAGAAATGTCAATAATGCGCAACATCTGCCTATCATAGAAAGGAGAAGGCTAAGACAGGCTATGTGGACTAAAATCACAAGGTGAAAAAGTGGAGTTGTCCAAGTGTTTTGGATTCACATTTTGCCAGAAAATATTTGTCTGGCTGGGTTCAGGTTTTGTTTTGGTCCCTTGCCTTTTTTTGTACTCTTATTTCTCCTTTTTTGAATGGAAATATATTCTCTGTGTTTAAATATTGGATGTATGTTATTTATTTTCTGTATCATATATTTGATGGATGTAACTTGTTTTTCATTTTGACAGTGGTTCATAGTCAAGAATTAAGCTAAGGTCAGTTAATGAAGAATATAATGATATATCTGTTGTTATATTTTGTCAGAGACATGAGCACTAAGGTTATCTGATTATAGCTTGATAGAACACATCATGGGATGTCAGGTGGAAACGTGACTGCAGTCAAGTCTCCAAGTCATCAGATGCACCGCAAAATGCTTGCAGGTCTTCACAGCAAACCACCCCACCCCTGGACAACAGCTATACCTTAGATATGTACATGGATTGATCTTCAAGCTCACAAAGCAGATTCTATAGCCTATGCTTGTTTCCTGGAATTCTCCTTAGAAATGTAGCTGTACCCTTTTTCATGATTAAGATCATGCTGATTAGATTGAAACTCTTTGTGCTTTGCACATTCTTTGAAAGTTATGTCTATGTTCTTGTCTCAATTCAATAAATACCATGATGAGAACTAAATGGGTAGAGTTCCCTTGAGAGAACTCACCCCAGTGGCCCTTGTATCCAAATTATCTCTTTGAGTTTTCATTTCTTACAGAAGTCTGATGGTATACAGCTGTTTGTGGCAATTTTTATATTGTAGTAATTCCTTAATTAAATAATTTTCTTTATAATCTAAGAAATAAGGAAGTAATAAATGTTATGAAAGGAATGAAGGAAAAGAATTTTTGAAAAATTCTGAAACAAATATCATCTCCCTTGGAAAACTGAATTCAACTTGATAATACTTTTTCTAAACCTACAAATACTGAGAAAGTGAAATACAGTCACTTCATAATCAAAATAATTATTAAATCATAATGGTATTTGAGTCAAACTAGTTTGCTAATGAGAGATTATGTTAAAATATACTTCTAAGGTAGTAATATCAATCCAAGGTAGTGATATCAATCAAGAATGAATTAAATGATTATTCATAAGTGTCAGACTAACCACACACACACACACACACACACACACATACACACACACACAAATCCAACAAATGCTAAGAATAAAAGTCAATATACTCAAGTAACTTCTATTTAATATTTTGGTGAATGTTTCTAGTTCCAAAATATAATCTTAAAATCACACACTTACTACTAGTTTGCAAATATATTAATCTTTACTCAAGCAACTCCATCTGTGAGAAGTAAACTGCTTGAATTTGACTTTCAACTTAAATTTGGTACTTCCCTGAGATTATGTCTGCATATTTTATTCTTGCAGAATATTTATTCTATAATTAATAATAATTTTCTTTTCTTTTCTTTTAAAGATAGAGGAGACAGTGAGAGAGAAAGACAGAATCAATTTTATTTAGTTCTTCACATAGCTTTCATTGCTCAGACTCTTCGTTGTGTATGTGATGCTGGGGTTCAAATCCACTTCCTCATGCATGCCAGGCATATACTATAACCATGGAGCCACAGATCCAGCCTAATAATTTTCACTTTTCAGTGTTATTTTTACTCCCAAATTTTCTGAGAGTATCTGCATATTGTGATTTATTAACCTTCAATTTAAAATGATGCTAAATATAATTAAATCTCTATGCATTTAATATTTCCATGTAGTTTATTTTATATCATATATGACATTGTAATTAGTGAATATATCAATCAAAGCAAGTTTTTTTCTTCCTGATATCATTACTTATTTTGCTGTTCATTAGTAGTACCAAAACATACAATGATTCCAATAAAAAGTATTAAGATGTTCATAGCATTAGCAGAAGATGGATTTGTTCAAGCATTAATGAAGCAGAAAAGTATTGAAAACCCTAATTCTCTAAGCAAAAATATTTATTCATCCATTAAGTGTGTAAATACAAAGAAAAATATTATCCTAAAATGTACTATTTGCTAGACACCAAACAAGTCATTTATTGTGTATTATCTATGAACTAATTTGGCATACTTTCTTGTGCTCTTTTCAAAATAAAAACCTCATACATAGAAATATTAAATAGTTTGCCCAATAGTTTGTCCAAGTAAGCAAAGGGAGTTAAAGAGTCAATCAATACTATCTTTTCTCCACATGCTTGGGAATAAAATACATACAGACAAAACCATATAGATATAGCCATCTGATATTTGACAGAGGTGCCAAAAATATATGCTGAAGAAAAGACAGCCTTTTAACAAATAGTTCTGGACAAAGGTGATATCCATATGTAGAAGAATGTAAATAGATCCTTACATTTTACCCTGTACAAGAGTCAGTTCAAAGTGGATCAAAAAACTAGGGATTAGACCAGAAAATTTGCAACTGCTGGAAGAAAACATGGGCTTAAATCTTCAACATTTTGGCAGTGGCACTGACTTCCTTAAGAAGACCCCTAAAATTTAAGAAATAACACCAAGAATAAGTAAGTGGCATGGTATCAAATTAAGATGCTTTGGCACAGCAAAGGAAACAAGAGCATGACAAGAGAGCCTACACAATGGGAGAAAATTCTGCAAGCTACTCCTCTGACAGGGGATTGTATCCAGAATAAAGAAATAACTAAAAATCTTGACACACACAGCAAAAATAAATAATCCAATCAATAAATCAACAAAAGAAGTGAACAAATATTTCTCAAAAGAAGAAATGCTGATGGCCAACAAATACATGAAAACATATTCTACATCCCTAGCAATCAGAGAATTGCAAATCAAAACTACATTGAGATTTCAGCTCACTCCAATTGGAATGGCAATCATCAAGAATGCAAATAATAATAAATATTTGTGAAGATGTGTGGAGAAAGGTACATTCATAAATTGTTGATGGAACTGTGAATTAGTATAATCACTGTGGAAAGCAGTATGAACATTTTTCAAAAGACTCAGATGGACAATAATATGACCCAGCTATTCCAGTCCTTAGCATTTATCTAAAAAGAGTAAAATCAGCATAATGGAGTGATACAGACATATTAAAATTTTAGTCATGCAATGCACAATAGCTAAGTTATGCAACCAGTCCATATGCCCATGAACAGATGAATGGATAAAGAAAATGTGGTTATATATACAAAATGGAGTTTTATTTAATCATAAGACTGACAATAAATCATTTGCTGGTAAACGAATAGAACTTGAGAACATCATGCTAAGTGAAATAAGCCAGGGGCTGGAGTGGTAGCTCAGCAGTTACGGTGCTTGCCCAGCATGCATGAGTACGTGAGTTCAAACCCCAGCACCATGTACACAACAAAGTCTCAGAGCAACCAAAGCCATGTGAAAAACTAAATATAATTGTTTCTCTCTTTCTCTCTCTCTCTCTCACTGTCCCTCTCTCTTAAAAAAAGAAAAAAGAAAGAAGACAGATTCAGAAAGTTAAGGGTCAAATGTTTTCCTTCATATGTGGAAGCTACACAGAAATAAAGGGGAAAAGTAGGGAGAGGAACTGCCATAAATATAGAAGTAAGATCATTGGGATGAAGCAAAGAGAGTTTGGGTAAAGAGGAGAAATTGGAAAAGAGAAGAATGGGGAAATCGCACCTTCATGAAAATCTATGAAGTATCAATTTAAAAATGAAGAAATAGAAGGAAAACCACCAAAATATAGGAAGGGAATTAACATCAGAAATGGAGGGAAAGAGGAAGGGGTGAGGACTGAAATGGAGTAAATTATATTCCATGTTAATGTTAAAATGAATCCCATTATTATGTAGAGCTATAATTCATCAATAAAAAACATTTTGAAAAAGTTAACTGAGATCTTTAAACTAAATTTGTTTAAACCAAATGTGAATATTTTTAAACTAAACTACATACTGATGCATACAGTTTATATCCACATATAGATTATATGTATGTATGTAGTACATATACATATATAAAAAACATGATTTCTCTTCTTCTCACATTTTTATTTGTGCATTACAGTTATACATAATGAAGGGATTTGTCATTACATATTTGTACATGCTCACAATATAACAATATAATTTGACCAATTCCCTCCTTAGCACTTCCCTCCCCCGTCTCCTATTCCCACTCCCTGATCCCTTTCCTCTATCATCTCCTTTGGATTTTTTTCTATTTTTCCAGTTTTTACTGATTGCATGGGAAATATTTAGTATCTCAGAGGTGTAAAATAGACTTTACTTTTTGAAATCCCCCCTTTCCCTCCCATTTTTCCTCCCCTCTCCCCTTCTCTTTCCTCTGCTCTACTAGACTTTCTTTAGCTTATCTATTAATTTGTATGTGAATGAAATCTTTATACAATCTTATCCTTCTGTCCCCCGTTCTTTTATTTTATTCTGGCTTCCATCCACATATGAGAGAAAATATTTGACCTTTGTGTTTCTTTGTCTGGCTAATTTCACTTAGCATAATTTTCTCCATCTTCATCCTTTTATTGGCAAAAGCCATAATTTCATTCTTTTCAATAGTTGAGTAGAACTCCATTGTATATATACCACAATTTCTTAATTCATTCAGCTAACAATGGTTATCTAGGTTGATTCTATAATTTAAATGTGAATTATGCTGCTATAAATATTGTTGTGGTTATGTTATGATAGTATGCCAATTTTAAATCTTCTGGAAAAATATCCAGGAGTAGGATAGCTGGGTCATATGGTGGTTCCATCTCTGATTTCTTTGAGGAATCTCCATACTGTTTTCCAGAGTGGTTGACTAATCTGCAATCCCACCAACAATGTACAACTGTTCCTTTCTCCCCAGAGCCTTGCCAGCATTTATACATTTGATGTTCACCATTTGAATGGTGTGAGATGAAATATTAATGTAGTTTTGATTTGCATTTTCAGGATTGCAAGAGATGTTGAATTTTTTTCATATATTCATTGGTGTTTTGTGCCACTTCTATTGAGAATTCTGTTTAATTCTGCCCATTTATTGAATGGGTTATTTGGGGCCTGGGGTTGGTGTTTCTTTGTATATTCTGGATATTAGCCCCTATCAGAAAGGCAGTTGGCTAAGTTTTTTTCACATTTACTAGGCTCTCTCATCACAGTCTTCATTGTTTTGTTAGGTGAGCAGAAGTTTTTTAGATTAATGACATCCCACTTATGATTCTTGGTTTTATTTCTTGTGCTTTGGGGGTCTTGTTAAGGAAGTTGGTGCCAGCTCCTTTATGATGGAGAATACTCCATCATATGGAGTATTCTATGTTTTCTTCTAGCAGTAAAACACAGTTTAATGATGGCTAATAATACTGAACATTGGCTAATCATGTACTATTAGTTAGTGGTCCTGAGAAAACTGGGTATACATATGCAAAAGGATGAAATTTCACTCCTGTTTTACACTAGACACAAAAATCAAATAAAAATGGATTAAAGATTTACATGTAAGAACTAAAACTATAAAACTCCAAAGGAAAACAGAGTAATCCTTTCACATTGGTATCACCAATGATTTTTTGACATGACATCATAAACACAGGCAATAAAAGGAAAAATTAAAAATGAAACTATGTCAAGGTAAATTTCTCCACATTAAAGGGGAAAATAATGAAAAAAATTGTATGTAATGGGGAGAAATATTTAAAAACCATATATCCAACAAACAGTGAATACCCATAGCATATAGGGAATTTATAAAATTCAATGACAGAAGGTTTTTTTAAAATAAAACCACAAATAAATCAATTACAAAATGGGAAAATAGTCAAAGAGACATTTTTTAAAAGAAAACACAAATGTCCAAAAAACATAGGAAAATAATTGACTTCTATAATCCTCAGGAAAATGTAAATAAATATCACAATGAGATATACTTGATAGGATAATTGTGATCAATAAGAAATGAGACAAAAAGTGTTTGAAATGAGAAGAAAAGGGTGTCCTTGTACACTGTTGGTGGAACTGCAAATTGGTACTGCCATTATGGAAAACAGTATAGAGATTCTTCAAAAAATTAAAAATGAAACTACAGTATGACCCAGTTATTCTCATTCAGGGCATATATTCGGAGGTAGTGGTAACAGAATGATGAAGAGATCTGCACACCCATGTATGTTGCAGCATTGTGCACAATAGTCAAGGTACAGAAACAACTCCTCTCTGTCAAGACAAGTATTGATAAAGAACTTATGACATATAACGACACACACACACACACACACACACCATCATGAAATATTTTTGAACTTTCAAAAGGGAGAAAATTCTGCCATGTGTGACAAGGACACTATTGTAAGAGAAATGTGCTACTGATACCAAATAGATATCCTTGCCAGGTTCGTGTTCCACGAAGTCAAAGAATGAACATTGAGGCAAGCATAGCAAGCAGTTTTATCTAGGAAAGCAAAGCACACAGTGAGAGTAAACAGGCTTATCTAAGAAAAGGATAGAGAGGGAACAGACTTTTCCCCAGGAGGAGAAAGGGGCCTTGGAGTAGAAGACTTCCCTCTTAACATGAAGTCTATCCTTGTATCTCGTTCAGAGGACCTTCCCCACTTGGCACTTTCCACAGGCCCTTTCTAGCTACAGTTCAAACAAAGAAGGCACACACACACAGTGAGTGCATGCTCACAAGTTAATGCTTATGACCTTGAGCACAGACATTGAATCATGGTGCACCTGGCCTTGACTAGCCATGCAATAGCTGGTTCCCAGCTTCAGCTACAAAATATAATAAAGAAAACATAGCATAGTACCCCCCTTCAAAAGTCTTGGTGAGGGAGCCTAACTATACAACAAGCACTTTTGTTAGCAGGTGTGTGTGTCTGAGCTACCTTTGTCAGCAGAGGGGATGTCAAGCTGACATACATCTCTGTTTATTTGGAATAGTGATTGCTCTTTGTTTCCTTGAAGGAAACGACCATCAGCCACTTTCCTTCTTATCAACCCTTATCATTCCATCTACATTAACTGCCTGACTTTGTTTCCCTACCTCACCACTTGAAGAAAGAAAATTCATCTCGTTAAAGTGCCTGTATACAGTTGTGCCATTTCCATAGATCAAATTTAGCGTATTTCTATCACCTCATAAAGTTCACAAGTGCTTCTTTCCAGTGACTTCTGTTCCAGTGCTGTGGACCCAGGCAGTCACTAACATGTTGCATGAAAATACTTTTTAACCTTTTACAGATTTTTATAAAAATGGAAATATATAGTTTGTGCTCCCTTGTGTCCATGTGGTGTTGCTGGAAGTGACCTTTAGCGCTAATGACACATATGTCATTGATGAAGTTATTTTATGAAAATGATGTTTAAAGTGCTAGGTACATTATATCTTATATAAATAATCTTGTTATAGTACAAAGATTTCTGGGAATTACCAGTACTAAACTGCTGAATATATGATGAATCATATATTTTCCTGTAGTAAAGGCAAAGTGTTCTAAATTTGTTGATTCATTCTGATAAGGCTTCATCAAGTATTTTTGAAATAATACTTTAGTTCTTTAATATCAGTGGATATTTGGCTAAGGGAAAGTAACTGCTTTTCAAAAGAAAATCATGCAATGCAGTTCAAATTTTGAAGGCATGCTTGGGAATTTTCCATTTATTTGATAATGTATTCAGGGAAAATTATCTAAGAAAAATATTAAAAATTTGTTTGCAAATTTTTTAAATTGCAGGCTGAATTTTTAAGCAAAAAAAAATTTCCAAAGTATTTCAGAAATGTTTAAATCTATTTTTTAGATGAATATGGAGTTACAATTGAGGGGGAATCATTGTCAAATAATCAAGGCTGATGCCATGCCATGGATGCCTCCCTTGGGTTCCCCGTGATTTATGTTTCCCCCAGAAGAACCCCTAGGTTAAATGGATATCTCATGGAAGTCAGAGATCTCCTTCTCAGATGATTTCCCCATATTCCCAACCTCCATTCTCCAAGATATCCTTCCAAATCCCTCTCCCCACAATGTCCCACACCCTACACCTCCAGGTATCCTAGGCAATCATCCCCCTGTTTGCATAAAAATTCATACAATTTGAGGTTATTATTAGCTTACCCATCAAACATACTGCTTCCAGATGTATTCTGGCTTCCCCAAATGAGAGAAAACATTCAGCCCTGGAGTCTCTGAGATTAGGATACTTCACTTAGCATAATTCTTTCCATCTCCATCCATTTGATTTCAAAAGCTATAATATTGTCTTCTCTAAAGGCGGAGTAGTATTCCATTGTATATATGTACCAAAGATTTTGTATCCATTCATCAAGTAAAGGGCATCTGGGTTGGTTCCTTAGTATGGCTATAGTAAATTGAGCTGCTATAAACATTGATGAAGCCACGTCTCTATAATATGCTGATTCTAGCTCTTTTGGGAAAATACCCAGGAGTGGGATAGCTGGGTCACAGGTGGTTCCAGCCCTAATTTTTTGAGGAGTCTCCACACTGTTTTCCAGAGTGGATGAACCAGTTTGCAGTCCGACCAGCAGTGTGACAGTGTTCCTCTTTTCCCACAGCCTCTAAAGCATCTGTCATTGTTTCATTGTTTGTATTCTTCATTTTTGCCACATTAACAGGAGCGAGGTGGAATTTCAGTGAAGTTTTGATTTGCATTTCCCTTATAACTAATGCTGTAGAGCATTTTGTCATATATTTATGCACTTTCTGGTCTTCTTCAGGTGAGAAGTTTCTATTTAGAACTGTAGTCCAATCACTGATTGAATTATTTGTGATTTTAGTGTTTAGCTTTTTCAGTTCTTTGTATATTCTGAATATTAGCCCTCTGTCCGAGATGTAGCAGGCAAAGATTTTCTCCCATTCTGTAGGTTCTCTCTTGATACTCTTGACTAAATCTATAGCTGTGCAAAAGCTTTTTAGTTTAATTGAATCCCATTCATTTATTCTTGACTTTACTGCTTGAGCCATGGGAGTTTTTTTAAGGAAGGTGCCGCCGACTCCTATGTCCTGTAGTGTTGACCTTACTTCTTTTTCTAGTA
This sequence comes from Aplodontia rufa, assembly GCA_004027875.1. Lineage (NCBI taxonomy): Eukaryota > Metazoa > Chordata > Mammalia > Rodentia > Aplodontiidae > Aplodontia > Aplodontia rufa. Next base: position 16,096 of record PVKS010025623.1, on the reverse strand, counting down.
AGTTTAAAGTTGTTGGCTTAATGTCCAAATCTATGACCCATTTTGATTTAATTTTTGTGCAGGGAGAAAGGTAATGATCCAGCTTCAGTTGTCTATCCAAGGCTGCCCAAATTGTCCAACTCCATTTGTTGAACAGGTTATCTTTCTTCTACACTATGTTTTTGCCCCCTTTATCAAATATCAAATGTTTGAAGATATGGGGGTTTGTCTCAGGATCTTCTGTTCCACTGATCTTCAAATCTATTTTGATACCAATACCATGCTGTTTTTACTACTATTGCCCTGTAGTATGATTTCAGGTCAGGGATTGAGATACCCCCTACTTCTTCCCTCCTGCAGAGTAATGTTTTCACTAATCTGAGTCTTCTCTTTTTCCATACAAACTTGAGAATTGCTTTTTCTATATACATGAAGAATGCCATTGGTATCTTGATGGGGATTGCATTAAATCTGTATAGGGCTTTGGGTAGAATGGCCATTTTTATTGTATTGATTCTGCCTAACCATGAGCATGGAATGTTTTTCCATCTACTCAGGTCTTCTGTAATTTCTTTTTTAGTGTTTGATAATTTTCGTTGAAGAGGTCCTTAATATCCTTTGTAAGGTTAATGCCCAAGTATTTCATTTTTTTTTTTTGGAGGAGATGTTGAATGGGAGAGATTTCCTGATTTCTTCTTCTGTGGATTTGTTGCTAGAGTAAAGGAAAGCCAGTGACTTACTGGTGTTGATCTTGTAGCCAGCCACTTTGCTGAAATTACCTATAAGCTCTAGAAGTTTTCTGGCCAAATAAAGATAACTTAAATTCCTCTTTTCTTTGATTTTCATGTCTTGCCTGATAGCTCTGGCAAGGGTTTCAAGGACTATATTGAACAAGAGTAAGGAAAGTGGACAGCCTTGTCTTGTTCCTGAATTCAGTGGAAATACTTTCAGTTTTTCTCCATTGATGATAGAGCTGGCTATGAGTCTGTCATAAATGGATCTAACGTAGTTAAGTTTCTTCGCTTGATCCCTATCTTCTCCAGAGTTTTGAGCATAAAGTGGTGTTGAATTTTATCAAATGCCTTCTCTGCATCAATTGAGATGATTATAAGATTTATGTTTTTAATTCTGTTTATGTGGTGATTTACATTTATTGATTTGCGTATGTTGAACCAGTCTTGTTTTCCTGGAATGAAGCCCACTCAATCATAATGTATTATCTAATTAATGTGCTTTTGTATCCAATTAGCTAGAATTTTATTAAGGATTTTTGCATCAATATTCATCAGGGAAATTGGTCTGTAGTTTTCTTTTCTTGAGATGTCTTTGTTGGATTTTGGTATCAATGTAATATTTGCTTCATGAAAAGTGTTTGGGAGTGATACCATTCTATCAATTTCATGAAAGAGCTTGTAGAGGATCGGTGTTAGCTCTTCCATGAAGGCTTGGTAGAATTCTGCCGCATATCCATCCAGTCCTGGGCTTTTCTTTTTTGGAAGAGCATTGATTGCAGTTTTGATTTCACTATCTGTGATAGGTTGGTTGAGGTTTTCAATGTCCTCTTGTGTTAATGAGGGGATGTTGCATGTGTCCAAGAAACTGTCCATGTCCTCCAGATTATCAAACTTGGCAGAGTATACATTTTCAAAATAGGTTCTGATAATCTACTGGATTTTGGTTGAGTCTGTGGTAATATCCCCATTTTTGTCTTTGATTTTATTTATTTGCTTCATTTCGTTCTTCCTTTTAGTGAGGTTGGCAAGGGGTCTGTTGATCCTGTTTATTTTTTCAAAGAACCAACTCTTTGTTTTGTTAATAATTTGTATTTTTTTTTGTTCTCAGTTTTGTTGATTTCAGCTCTGATTTTAGTTATTTCCTGTCTTCTATTAGTATTGGGATTTGATTGTTCCTCTTTTTGTAGGTGTTTGAGTTGTAGCATAAGGCTATTTATCTGGGCTCTTTCTAGATATTTGATGTATGCACTCAGTGCTATAAATTTACCTCTTAAGAATGCCTCATACTGTCCCAGAGATTTTGTTATGTTGTTTCCTCATTCTCATTCAATTCCAAGAACTTCTTCATTTCTGCTCTCATTGCCTCTTTTTCCATCCTTCGTTTAAGTAGGAGTTATTCAATTTCCAAGTATTTCAGTACTTTCTGTTGTTTCTCTTGTTGTTGATTGCTAAGATCATAACGTTATGATCTGACAGAACACATGGGATTATATCCACTTTTTTTGTATTTGTTAAGATTACGGTGAACTAGGATGTGGTCTATTTTAGAGAAGGATCCATGAGCCACTGAGAAGAAGGTAAATTCAGTTGTCTTAGGATGGAATATTCTGTAGATGTGTGTTCAGCCCAATTGATTAATAGAGTTGTTCAGATTGGAGATGTCTTTATTGATTTTTTTGTTTTGATGATCTCTCTAGTGTTGAAAGTGATGTGCTGAAGTCCCCCAGTATTATTGTGTTGAGATCAATGAGGGGTTTAATGTCCTTGAGAATTTTTTCCATATATTTGGGGGGTTTTTAATTGGGGGCTTAAAAGTTAATTATCATTATATCTTCTTAGTGAACTGTCCCTTTTAGTATGATAAAGTGTCCCTCTTTGTCCTTTCTGACAAGTTTTAGCTGGAAATTAATTTTATCAGAAAATAGGATCACCACACCAGCTTGCTTTTTTGGGCCACAGGCCTGGTAGACTTTTTGCCAACCTTTCACTTTCAGTCTGTGTCTGTTTTTGAGTGTTATGTGTGTCTCCTGTAGAAAACATATAGTTGGAATTTGTTTTTTGATCCAGTGGGCCATTCTGTGTCTTTTAATTGGGGCATTGAGACCATTTGCATTCAGAGTTAGAATAGATATGTGAGACTGAGTCTCAGGCTTTGTGACTATTACAGAATTTTGAGTCATCTTGGTAGTCATTTTGTGTATAATGTGGTTATTGACTCACCCTTGTTTAAGGATTTAGGGTATCATTAGCATTTTTCTCTGATTGAAGAACATCCTTGAGAATATTCTGTAGTGCAGGATTTATGTTCATCTATCTTGCTAACTTGAGCTTGTCATTGAAGTATTTAATTTCCTTGTCACATTTAAAGCTGAGTTTTGCAGAGTATATTATCTTTGGCTAAAAATTACTATTTTTCAAAGCTTGAAAGATATTGTTCCAAGCTCTTCTGTCCTTCATTGTTTGCTCTGAAAACCCATAGTGATGTGAATTGGTTTGCCTCTGAATGTGATTTGGGGCTTTTCTCTAGCTGCTTTTAGAATTCTCTCTTTAATTTCTCTGTTATTCATTTTGTATATGATATGTTTTGGTGAATTTCTCATTTGATTAGGCTGTTTGGTGTTCTATAAGCATCTTGGATGTGATAGTCCAGATCAATTTTAAGGTGAGGGAAGTTCTTGCTTATGATTTTGCTTAAAAGATTCTTATGATTTTGCCTCTTGTTTGCTGTTCAGAGTTTTCATCCAGGCCAATGATTCTCAGATTATTTTTTCTCATCTCATCAAATATTATTTGGAAGTTCTGGTCATGTAATGTAAATTTCTTCTCTTGTCTGTCCTCTTTGAACTCGACATTGCTTAGCCTATCTTCATTATCTGATGTAAGTTGTTCAAGAGCTGAAGTTCTATTTGCAGTGGAGTTTACTCTGGTGTTGGTATCTTCCAGTGAAGATTTCATTTGGTTAACCATGTTTTTCAATTCTAATAGCTATGCTACATCTCTTTTCAGGATGTCTAATTCTTTGTAGAGCTGATCTTTCACCTCATGGAATTGCTCCCTTATTTCCTTATAAAAGTTGTCTCTCATGTCTTGAAATTGTTCTCTGATCTCTTTCCTTAATTCTTCTTTCAACTCTTTGATTGAGTTACTAATCATAATGGTGATACAATATTGGTTTTCATCTAGGGCACTGACCATAGGATCCTTGGGTGGAGAGCTGTGAGGTGGAGGAGAGGAGTTATTTCCCCTTTTCCTCATTTCCAGAAACAAGGGGTGTGTCTTCAGTTCAACCTTTGTTACTCTTGTAGGAGTAATTGGAGCTTCTTATGGTTTTGCTTCGTTGTTATGAGGAGCTAGTTGGGCAACTCAGACCTATAGGTGGCAGACCAATCTGTGAGAACTTGAGAGCCCATAGGTGCAGATACAGTTTCAACTTAAACAAACCGATACAATGATGACTAGCACCTATAGTAGCAATTTTCTTTGAGAGAGCTCTGGCAATATATTATGATAGCAAGGAAGTACCTGTTTTGAAGAGTGTCTGTTTCTTCAGATAGCAGGGCTTATGTAAGTGGGGAGAAGAAATGACTAGGAAGTCAAGGAGGTGAATTGGGGAGATAAGTGAGAACACCTGACTTAGAATAAAGGGGAAGAAGGGATTAGGGGGGAGTAGGTTATTTGATTAGGAATAAGGAAAACATAGAAATGGCGTGTGGGTGGGGTAAAGGCTTTGGGTGAGGATGAGAGAAAACTGTATATTTAGGAATTGCCAGAGCACAGGGGATAAAGAGGTTAGTATGGGGCATGGTTCTCTTCACTCACAGGAGACTGAGGTCTATTTTGCTCTCATGAAGTGTTTCCTGGTTGGATCCCAGTGCTATAGAGATAGCAGTCAGGTTCAAGAAGACATAGAGACAGTAGGGGCCAATCACCAATACATAAACACGGATAAATATTTACATCCACCACACCCAATTTAGTATTAACCATAAAGCAAAAAAAAAAAAAAAAA
>PVKS010025623.1:0-11274 GCA_004027875.1 Aplodontia rufa | reverse complement strand
CCTAGATGATCTCCTCAAAATTTTCTGTTGCAGAGGGCTACAAGATCCTGCCCTCTCCCACTTCTTGTGAGGATAGATTTCAGTACCCCCTGAGCTGCATTCCTGGGCTGATTAATTTCTCCCTGTCCACACTCCAGAATTTCTTGAGCGAGGGGCTCAGAAGCTGTAGACAGTCTGGTTGATCCTAGTGAAGTTGTATGGGGCTCTGGTTGTTGTAAGGTGAGTGGCCAGACTGAAACTTGCTTCCGCAGCATCACTGATGACCCACTCTAGGTGTCTTATGATCTTCAGAAGCCCTAACAGCTGCTCTGTGGGGTTGACAGAAACCTGAGGAGGGGAGACATGTGTTAGGGTCCAGATTGTGCCAGCGTTTATGTGGTTCTCAATTGCAAGCACTAGGGGGCGCCCATCTGAAGAATTCAGGACCTATGGAGCCTTGGCAATGCACAGGGCTCAGATGCTAAGGGAGAGCCAAGGCTTCCCCATCTGATCAAAGGTTCCTGAGGCTAATGTCAGACCTTGCCTTATTAGAGAGTTACAGGCAGCTTTTGGGGAGTCTGAGGCAGGCGGTCCCCTTGAGAGGATGTGCCCTACTGTGCCTAGATCTGTTCATGGACTCCTTCTATTCTGATGTGTAAGGGTGCAGGCAGGAGGTCACCATCTGAAAAATTTGCAAGCTGAAGAGGGGATTCACAGTTCCCCACAGCCCCCAGGGCAGACAGCCAGGTCAGGGGGGGCTGTAAATTCTGTTTTTCTGTCCATGGAGGCTGGGGTCCCAAGTCCATGCTTAAGCGATGGAGCTGGTTTCGCTGTGAGCATCCAGCCCCACCCTCGCAATGGTGGACAAAGCCGACCCACTGTGATGCACCCTCAGCAGTAGGTTCGCTGTTGCTAGTGATTAAATTGAAGGGCTTGAGACTCAGCTCTTGCAAACAGTGAGCACGGGTGGAAAGGTGTTGTCCACCGTGACCAAGTTAGGGTTCTTGTGCCATTTCCTCGCCTCCCCTGGCTGAGGAGCCAGCAGCAACCGGAGCTGGAGAGGGGAGTCCCAGCACCACACAGCCCACTGGATAGAGGCCAGGTCGCAGGACAATAAATTCTGTTTTTCTGACTGTGGAGACTGAGGCCCCAAGTCGGTACTTAAACTATGGGTCTGGCTTCGCTTTTGTTGAGTGAGTATCCATCCCCATCCTCAAGGAAAGCTCAAAATGGCAGCAGCACTGGCTGCCGGTAGGAACAGCTGTAGGTTCGCTATTGCTAGCGATTAATTCCCAGAGCTATAGAATCAGCTCTTGCAAATTATGAGCAAGCAGGTTAGAGGGCATTGCCCACTGTGACCAGGTTAGGATACTTGGTTAGGATATTTTCACCTTTTACTACCCTCTGGGGTAGTTTCCCTCTCCCCGGCTGTGGGGCCAATAGAGCAGGTGCCACAAACTTCTCATTTATATTCATTAATGCACCTCTCTATTCCTTTGGTGTTAAAAAATTAGCAGGGAAGGTAATGTTCCCCCACACTGAGAGCTTTGTCCTACTGTAGGATACCGCCTCCGCTCCTGCAGCGTGAAGTGTTTCTCAGGAGCGTCTTGGAGTCACTGGTGGTGGGGTGGTAGCCATGTTCCTCCTCTGTTTTAATCTATTTTTAAGAAATAATAAAAAGTAGCCTTCTCTGATTAGTTTGCAAGAGCAAATTAATGTCATCAGAAAATATAGTAATTTACTGGCTAAATATTAGGAGAGACTCCTATACATCAGTAGCTAGTGATTAAAACAAAGTGTATAATTTTCTAAATGTACCGAAGTATGTATTTTTTTATGTCAGTAAATATGTTTGTGAGGAAAGGAAGAAAAGAGAATGTAATAGAAAACATGAGGAAGGAATAACCTAGAGATGTAGAAATAAAAATTGTTATCAGAAGCCAGTGCGTGGAAATAGTTTCAAGTATGGCCAATGGTGGAAAATCATATGGTTAATAAATTAAGACTAATGGAAAGCAATGTTTTAGATTTGGTGATCAGGAGTTGAATAATGATCATGGTGAGAGAGTAATGTCTTTGGAAGGCAGAGGGCAGAAATACAAACAGTTACAACCCAGCTGCTTGACTCCTCCTACTTCTAATGTGTGCCCAGATTCTGGCCACTTGATTTATTCTCCATTTGTTAAACATGCTTTGTGTTCTCAAAATATCCGCAGTTTTACTCTTTATCATTCTCTTCCTTTAGCTTAAAATGCTGGTATGCTACATATATTCTGCCTATGGAAAGCTATTTCTTACTTGTCAATGTGTGATTCAATGGTTTGTCTCTCACTCTGTGAATGTTGAATTTAATCTCAGTCTTTGCAATGAATTCAATTAGCACTCATAGAGGTCTACATTACCTGGAACAATGGGAAACTTGACACTGTAAAGAAAAAAATATTCTATCTGAGAATGAAGAAGACTTTTAATGAAGATCAGCTCGATGAACATACACATTCAGAGACCTCTGCATAAAGACTTATGATATTGTTCATTAGAAATTTGAGGAAACCTTCATAGTGGGACTCAGATTTCATATGAAGATTGGATAGATTTAGACAGAAGAATAGATCAAAGAGGGCATTTCATATAGCAGTCGATTCTGAGTAAATATTCAGGATTGATATCTAATGAATTAAGAACTACAGGAGTGATGAGAATATTTCTAGAAACAAGGTCATAAATAATAATGGTAGAAGGCTAGAGCAGTGGCTCGGTAGTTGCAGCACTTGCCTGGCATGCGCCAAGGACACAGATTCGAACCCCAGCACCATGTATGCAACTAAGTGTCAGAGCAATCAAAGCAACGTGAAAACAATATAAAATTGATTCTCTCTCTCTCTCTCTCTTTCTGTCTCTCTCTCTCACTTACTGTCCTTCTCTCTTTCAAAAAAAAAAAAGAGTAATGGCAGAAAACAAAGTCATAGGTGATAGGTGATTAAACCCAGTCTGTGAAGTTCTTGGATACCAAAAAGAGAACAAAGACTTTGAAGAGTAATAAGGAGCCAAAAATGGTTCTAGTGTGTTAACGTGTAACTACACTAGAGAAAGAATGGAGATGGGAGACCAATTAAAACCCTACCTTAGTCTGAGGGTGTAACTCAATGTAGAGTCCTTGTCTAGCAAGAGTGTGAAAAATCAAAATGATACTTGAACTTACTTTATTGATGACCATCTGATTTAACCTTAGAATTTCAACATACGTCCCTCTTTAATTAATGCTGCTTGGCTTTTGATCTTTTGGAAACCAAGCCTTTCAGGTTAGGAATCTGCAGAATTATCCTGATGTCAGTGCCAAGGAAATCCCTTTAGAATCAATGGGAAACTTTAACTGTGCTCTGAGGCTAACATAATTGTTCTCACTGACCTGTGAATGGAGAAATTGTCCTAGGTTTTCATAATTTATTCCCCAAAGTTTTATGACAAATGTTTTATCTTGATTTCTCCAAAAGCAAAGAGCATGCCGTGCCTAATAAAATATTATAAAATGTTCACCAGTGAACTCAAAATGTGAAGATGAATTTCTAATTCATTTATATGTAAATGTGAAGAGACATACATTTCTTTAAACTATTTCAGTATTTTATATTGTTATGTTTTTCTTACTTTGTCTCCAAATTGAAGACAATATGGAAAGAAATAATGAGACACTGTAAGGGATTATTCTGAGCATTCTGACTTCAAAAGTACCATGGTTTTATCAGTAAATGTACAGGTAAGTCTCTAAAGGATCCTGTAAAAAATTCTGGACTGTGTAGTAAAACTGATTTGTGATTCAGATGAGTAATTTGAATTTGCTTTAGAGAAGAGAAAATTAATTTTCACATATTATTTTCTGATACAATAGCTCTCTAAAGAAAATTATAATTATTGAAAACAAATATTTTTTTCTTGAGTCCATGTATTTTTTGGCCTATCTTTCATTAAGTATTGCCAAAATAATGACATGACTGGCATTTATATATTTCCACAAATATTTTATCAGAATGTTAAAATACTGAGAGATACTTTCAAAGTGAAGTAGGCCTAAAATATAATGGGAAACTTATTTTATTCATTGATTATAAGCCTCTGTGATAGAACTACAGAATCTTATCATATTATGTGAACAAATAGAAAAAAGAGTTTATTAAATTCATTGTGAAGACAAATAATAAACAGTTTGCTAATCCCTAAGACTTGTAACAATTTCTGGAAGAAAAGAAAGATGATCTTACCATCCATTTTTTTTTCTGTTTTAAGAAAGAGGGGACAGCGATAGAGAGAGAGAGAAAAGATATTTTTATTTAGTTTTTCATATGACCTTCATTCCCTGGACTCTTCCTTGTGTACATGGTGCTAGGGTTTGAACTCATGTACTTGCACATGCCAGGCAAGCGCCATAACCGCTGAACCACTGCTCCAGCCTGATCTTACCATTCTTTAAAACTCATCTTTTTTTCTGCACTTGAACTATTATAATTTACAGTTGTCAAATGATACTAAATACATCATAAATTTGAAGGAGCATTGCACTCCAAGAAATATATAGTAGAATGGGAGCAAATAAGTTAGTAAATTTATTAAAAGACTGTTGATGTCACTGTGGTTTATTGGATAAGTACAAAGTACAGGCTCTTCAGAGCAAAACCAAAGTGATTAAAAACCAAGTGATCAAATCCTCTTTTGAACAGAAGCATAAATTTGTTTTAACTAATAATTAGGTAATCAAAATGTAAAAATAAGACTGCATTTTTAGAAGTATAAAATTATAGTTATACTCCTAAATTCTTACTGAAATGTTTTTACAAACACAAAAGCACATGCATGTAAAACATTTCTAACCAAATGAAATTTCCTCTTAAAAAAGAAAAGAACTTGAATTCAAATTTCATATGATAGATCAATGATTAAGGTACTGGTAGGAGGAGACAAAAGTTTTGGAACTGTCCATATTTGATCAATATAACATACAGTAGATATCATAATGAAAATATGTGTCAGGAAAACAATGAGTTCTACACTTAAAATTTTACGACAAAGCACTTGACCCACTGAAACTGTACAGTATATTTCCAAAGGAATGCAACTGGCTACTTCTCAAAATATTGTAGTAATATTTCTTTTGTGACTATAATGTAACATAGCATACATTTCAGTTTGCAAATTTAATTAGTGGAATAAATGAGGAAACTCCATGGGACTCAACCAAAATGTGGACATTTTTCTAGAGAAGAAGTTTGAGGGTATAGAAGATAGGTATTTATTATGAAGAACATCAATAACTCTCATAATGTTAGATGTGCATGTAGGACTTAAAATTAGAGACAAATAAACTGGAGAGGTTGCTCAGCAGAGTGTTTGCTGGCATGCTCAAGGACCTGGTTTCTATCCCCAGCATCACATACATAAATAAGTGGAGGAAAAATAAAAAACAGATGAAAAGATAAAAATTAACTCTCTCTCTCTCTTTTAAAAAAATTAGAGACATATATTGGACTAAATATACAATTAAGAGAAATAACTCCAGGGAAATTTATTATATAACACAGAAGCAAGATCCACATTGTTAAAAGAAATATAAAATAGAATTTTTAATGTGTTAAGGAATTTCAATAAGTTTTATATTTCTTTAAATATCCCTTCATGACCTTACCAGTAAAATTTACCAAGTTATAGAATATATTTTCTCAACTCACTGATTCTGTACATTTTCAAAAAATTAGATATCTATTCATGAAAATGTCTAAAGAACAACTTATTTTTAAACATCAAATCAATCTCATGGACAGTATGTGTAACTTGTTTTTTTTTTTAATTCTTGGAAAGCAGGATACAATAAGATAAAGTTTTTTTAAGTTGAGAAATGGCAGAAAAATTAAACTGACCGAGAACCTGTACATGGACATATGGAAAGAGCTTTGACAACCTAGGAATTCACACCATTTCCAGACAATCCCTGTGTGCATAATGCATGATATAGTTCTTCTTCTAAGACTTCATATACTGTGAGCATGACAGTTTTAAGGCGAAAGCATAGGGTGATTTGAAGTAGAAATGTTCTCGTTTTGTACTAAGGGTAATTAAAAAGGGTGAGTTAAACACATTCTGCTTGTAATCTCAATTGAATTTATTTACAATTTATGTCACAGCACAGAAGTCAGGAATGCCTGAGGCAAATCACTCCTCGACAATTGAATTTATCCTCATAGGATTTACAGATAACCCAGACATAAAGTCCCTTCTGTTTGTGGTGTTCTCTGCCATCTATCTGGTCACCATGGTGGGGAATCTGGGTTTGGTGGTCTTGATTTACATGGAACGCCATCTTCACACCCCAATGTACATCTTCCTGGGCAACCTGGCTCTGATGGATTCCTGCTGTTCCTGTGCCATCACTCCCAAGATGTTACAGAACTTCTTTTCTGAGGACAGAAGGATTTCCCTCTATGAATGCATGGCACAGTTTTATTTCCTCTGTCTTGCTGAGACTGCAGACTGCTTTCTTCTGGCAGCAATGGCATATGACCGCTATGTGGCCATTTGCAGCCCTCTGCAGTACCACACCCTGATGTCAATGAAACTCTGCATCCACTTGACTATAGGAACCTTCATAGCTAGCAATCTGCATTCTATGATTCATACAATGTTTCTATTAAGGCTAACTTTTTGCAGGTCTCGTCAAATTGATCACTTTTTCTGTGATATCCTTCCACTGTATAGACTCTCGTGTACTGACCCTTTTGTTAATGAATTAATGATATATATTTTTTCAATGCCGATTCAGATCTTTACCATTTCCACTGTCTTGATATCTTATTTTTGCATTATTTTCACAATTTTCAAAATGAAATCCAAGGGGGGAAGAGGGAGAGCATTTTCGACCTGTGCTTCCCACTTTTTCTCAGTCTCAATATTCTACATTTGTTTGCTCACGTATATTCGACCATTCAAAGAAAAGGATAAAGGTATATTAGTGTCAATATTTTATACCATAGTAATTCCCTTACTAAACCCTTTTATATATAGTCTTAGAAATAAGAGAGTGATAAATGCTCTTAAAAAAGGCATGAGGACTTATAACATTCTTAAACTTCATCCTTTACTACAATTTGATTTTAATTTTTTCAAATGTTTTCATAAATAATGAACATAAAAAATGTTTTACATACCATATGTGTGTTTAAATCATTAGGCTATATTTGTCAAAATATGTGTCAGTAGAATTTCACAATCTTTTCATAAATCTTAATTCAAATTACACAGCCAGAGTAATTCAAAGAAATTCAATAATAACTGCTATACCAGCTCTCACTAGTCTCATGGAATTGTGAGAGTATCATTCCAAATCAGCATAGTATCAAATGTTTAAATGTTAAAAGAATCTTCTTTGATTAATATTTTGTAGTTATTTGATGAAATCTGATCCTATGTAGAGTGTTTGTTACTTTTAAAATTTCTAAAATAAAAAGTGAAATCATTTTTTTTCAGAAAATTGGATTTTTTCCCCATAAACAGGCTAGCTTTTTTTTTTCATGTTCAACTTATAGTTTTATTCAGGTTTGATTTGAACAAATGTGTATGGGGAGAGAACCCACAGGAAAGGGTAAAACTCATAGGGGCAGGGCCCTCCCAGATGCTTGAGGAGGGGGCAGGCCTGCTCCCCTCTCCTCACCTTTCCTCCCCACATAAAGGGGTGTGGGGAGAGATATAGGAAGGGGAGGGGGTTGGTCCCTGGTCTGTAGGGGTGGTGCCTGGGGTTTAGGGCTGTAGGGGAATAAGGAACCAGACCTAGGACGAGTTGGGAGGAAGAGTGTAAGGACTATTTGCCAGAATCCACAGCTTTCTGATTCCAAATTGAATTTAAAAAAACAAACTGCAAGCAGTACCCCCGCCAGTGGTGAGGTAAAAGGGAAGCACAAGAAAACCTCACCAAGGCCATGCTCCCTTGCTTCTGGCCAACAAGGCTACATGAAGGGCAGGGGTTCCCCAACAGATTGAGGGAGTGGGGAAAACCAAAATAAAACATCAAATAAATTGTGTAGGAGTTAGTTGTCCAGCCAAGGGCTCAGCCGGCAAGACCAGGCTGGGGGAGGGGCCTCTTCAGGCTGGAGGATCACTGCTGCCACTGCTGCCACCAGGGGAGTCAGTTATTTTGCCATTGCATTAATACACAGTATTAAAGTGTTATGTCCGAGTCTCGAGTCCCCAAAGTCCACCAAGGAGCTGAATCCGATGCAAATTCATTAGGGTCTTTTTATTGCAAGCTTGAGCCTGGGCTCTCTCCAATGCAGGGGATTTAGGGAGAGGGAGGGAGCCCCGAGCCCTAGTACAGCGATACTTTTATAGGATTTCACTGCGAAGCTGGAAATTCAAACAAAGCAGAGTACAGGATTGGTTGATCTTCTAACATATATGATTTATTTCTATCAGCCGTGGTACCCTTTGTCTTGGACTTCACCATATATAGTATGGTATGTTAGGAATTGGCTCGTCAGCTCCTGATTGGCTATTTATTTGCTAAGGGTCCTTTCATCTGGCGGTATGAAATGTGATTCATTGTTCTTTGTTCTTAATAAACGAGAATTTAGGGCTGCTTCAAATACTATTCAAAAATGAGGCCTCTAATGACTACAACACTGTTAAGTTGCTGTACACTTTCTTTCAGCAGCGGTTCCGACCAAGCCCCTGCTCTGCCCTATCTCGCACTTTCTCGCTCTCTCACACTCCCTCCTCACACCCACTTGCTCACTAAGGTTTGCTCAGGCCACTGCTATGCACTCATTCTCAAAAGTAGGACCTGTTTTAAAATATTTTGAAGTGAAAATTTAAAATTGATTTAGGATTAACCATTAGTTCCAAAAACAGTTGTTAACAAACTCTTTTCTTGCTGATTCTCATGTCTCTTTGTGGGTCCACGCATGTTGATAAAAATCACATGTATATGCATACATGGGGAGGTCAGCTTCTAGCCTCTGTCTTGCATAGGAAATACAAGAGAGTCTCAATCCCTACGCTTATATTCTAGGATGTAAGAGAGACATTTTTTAAAAATTTTATTGAGGAGTTGAGGTGTTGTACAATCATAGATGCATATGTAGTCACAATGTGATAGGCCCATCCTAATCCAGAATTATCCCCACATCACCCACACCCCTGTCTCTTGACTATTGTATATTTCCCCCATAACAGATATAAATGTCTTTATACAAAATGATTAAATATAATATTTTACATTTAATAAATATAGTGATTAAATACAAAAAAATTATTCCATAAGTATTATTTGGCTCATTGGGGGAGTAAAGAGTAAGCTACATTATTGATTCCCCCCTATCCTTTTCTATCACCCTTCCCTTCCCTTCCTGCTACTATGTATCTATGGTTCCCCTAGATGATGTATTGCTTTGACTTTGGTGAATCTAGTACATGAGCTTGACCATTCACCCAAGCCTGGCTTTTGCTCTAGCCTCCACAAATGAGGGAAAATATTTGATCCTTGAGTTTCTGGGTTTGGCTAATTTGGCTCAACATAATTTCTTCCAGTGCCATCCATTTACCTTCAAACTAAATTATGGATCAACCAAGATGCTGTCACTGGATGAATGGATCCAAAATCTGTGATACATATATACAATGGAGTTATACTCAGCTTTTAGAAACAATGATATTACTACTTTTCAAGGTAAATGGATGGAAATGAAAGAAATTGTGCTTAAGTGAGACTTAAAAACCAACAAAATGAAACATAATAAATTGAATGGGGAAGACTCTTCTACTTTTCCCCAAAGTCTCTTGTTAGGGATTGAGGAAGTTCATATGCATGATACCAGTTTTCTCCATTCTTTATTTCTGTGTGACTCTATTTTTATTACTCTTGATGTCTTAATACTAAAATGGTCTAGAATGAGGATTTTCAGCTTATGTCTCAAAGATATCTCAAATTTAACATGATCAAAACACAAATTTTGAATTTCCCCTAAGTATGGTACCTGCCTAGTTTTCTCTGTTGTAATAGTAGCTTCCTCAAATGAAAAGGGCAAATTGGAAATTAAGAGTAATCCTCCATCCCTGTCTTGCCTCAAACTAAACTCTGACAAGAACTGTTAACCCTATTTCTTCCATGTGCCAAATCTCTACTTTTACCCTATCTGCACATGAGTCTCTGTCACCCAAGCATAAAACCAAGTGTTCCAAATTGGTCTACTTGTTTTTGCTGCATTAATAATTTATTTTAAATTTTTGTCCATAAAACAATTTTTAAAACAATCCTGCATCCCCACTTGACTCTTTCTTTTTCTTTTTCCCTCTTTTCACCTTCCCTTCTTTTCCTTTCCATCCATTCATTCATCTTTCTTTCTTCTTTCTATATTTATATCTTTACTTCCTAAAAGGGGAAAAATATCTGAAGGTGCAAAATAAATAAAGGTCACATAAGAAAAGGAGAATATATAAATCAAATCACCAGTTTTTGGAATAATAAATTATTTTCCTAACACCCTGTGAAATTCCTGAATAACTTTAAATGTGAATATAAACTTATATATTTTTACATATTTACTTAGTCTAAGTAGATTGTAACTATTGTTCTTCAGGAAAACCAAGTTCATCTAAGGAACTTCAAATTTTTTCCTGAGTATTTCTAATAGGATCCCAGTAATTTTTGATAAATTTCTTGATCTCCAGTATCAGAAAGTAAGTTAATACTTTGTAATTCCAATCTCAAAATGGGAATTAGTCATTTTTCCAAAGAGATTCTATAACTAATAAATTTTCACTGGTTTCTGATGTTTATGTTCTTGGTTTATTTTAAAAAATCAAAAGGCAAGAAAAACAATGTATAAAAATCTATAAAATCCTCAGAAATGTCAGCTACAAAAACACCAACAGCCCAATTGATAAATGGGCCAAAGACCTAAATAGAGACTTCTCACCAAAGGACATTGATCAAGCCAATGAATACATGAGAAAGTGCTCTAAATCATTAGTAATCAGAGAAATGCAAATGAAAACCACATTAAGATATCACCTTACACCAGTCAGAATGGCAAAGATGAAGAAAATAAACAACAATTGATGCTGGAGGGGATGTGGAGAGATAGGCACACTAACACACTGTTGGTGGAGCTGCAGACTGGTACAGCCCCTCTGGAAAGCAGTATGGAGAATCCTTAAAAAATTAGGGATGACTCCACCATACGACCCTGCTATTCCACTCCTGGGAATCTTTCCAGGGGATTTAGAATCAGCACATTACAGTGACACAGCAATATC
>PVKS010025622.1:5583-29806 GCA_004027875.1 Aplodontia rufa | reverse complement strand
AACTTTATTTTTAGTTTTTCACATGGCCTTAGTTGCTCCAACACTCAGTTGTGTACGTGGTGCTGGGGTTTGAACCCGGGTCCTCGTGCTTGCCAGGCAAGCGCCGAAACCTCTGAGCCACCGCTCCAGCCCCTAATGAGTGAATTTTTGATATATAAACTCAGCCTTTTTTTTTTTTAAGAGAGAGAGGAACAGTGAGAGAAAAAGAGAGAATCAATTTTATTCAATTTGTCATATGGCTTTCATTGCTCTGACACTTCGTTGGGTTCATGGTGCAGGGGTTCAAACCCATGTCTTTGTGCATGCCAGGCAAGTGCTATAACTGCTGAGCCACTGCTCCAGCTCCAGTCCTACACACTCAGCTTTTTAAAACTACTTGAAAACTAGTAAACCAGTAGAAAGTTGCTTCTCATGTATACCTAGATACTAACATTTAGTGGATAAAATAGGTACCACTCTTCTCATTGACAGTTTTATTTACAAGATATCCTTTAAGGACCAAGGTAATTGCAGGGTGCTTTAGTTTGGATAAATTAAAGTTTAGTTTGTCCCCCAAATACCTGTGTAAAGCTTGATTGCCAGCCCCTGGTATTATCGGGAGATGGCAGAACTTTTTGGAGGTAAGGCCTGATGAAAGGAAGTTAGATCATTGGGGGCATGCCTTCTAAGAGGATGCTGTGACCCTGGGTTTTCCTCTCTTTCACTTTCTGGTGGCCATGAGGTGAGCAGCTTACTCCACCATGCCCTCTCACCGTGATAACTGCCAAGACACAGTAGGCCAACCAACCATGCAAAATTGTCAGCCAAAATAAGCCTTTCCTCTTTTTAACTTTCTTTATCTTGGGTATGTTATTACATTAACAGAAAGCTGATAAACATAATGGTCTTTCTCAAGTAAAAGCCATTTTATTTAGCTTCTTAAAATTCATTTCAGTAGTACCTCACATTCCACAAATATGAGTGCTGATAAATGCCAGGGACAGTCTAGATGCTGGAGGTAGAACAGTAACTAAGACAAAGGCCCTGCCCTCCTGGACCTCACTTTCTAGCTAGTGACAGACAAGGGTTAGCAAACTTTTTCTTGTGAAGGGGCAGATAGTAAATGTTTCAGCCTCTTCAGACCCTCTCTGATCTTTGTAGCAACTACTGAATTCTGCTATTATAGTGTTAAGCCTGCCCTATGTGATGTGTAAATAAAGGAGTGAGACTGTATTCCAGCAAAACTTTATTTATAGACACAAATTTTTAATTTTGTGTACTATGAAATATTATTATTCTTTTCATTTTAATCTACTTTAAACACTGAAACAAGTAAAAGCTGTTCTTACCTTGTGGAACATACAATAACAGGCAGCATCTTTGGACCGTGGGGCTATAGTTTACTGACCCCTGAGATAGATTATAAACATGTAATAAATAAACAGTATAAATTCAGGTGTTGTAAAAAAAGAAATTTAGTTATATCAGAATTTGTTGCAAGGAATTCTAACATCCTGGTCTGTGTAGTGGATGTTGATTGGCCACAAGGCCTCTTTAATAAATTTAAGAAGTACCAGATTAAACAAACTTTTCCTCTCTGTCTCTCTGTCTCTGTCTCTCTCTAGCTCTCTCTCTCCGGTGGATTTAGGGATTGGGATCAGGTGTGAATATGAAGTATTTGTCAAATTCCCTACTTTATCTGTTTATAGACTTCTTTTTCTATGGAGCATTTTAGGGGAATAGTTTTTCCTAGACCCTTTTTTGGGAAGCAGGAAGCTATCATACATAACCAACTGACCAAAAAATAAGCAAAAAAGACTTTTGAGCTCTGAAAGTGTCATAGAATTGTTTAACATACTTGAAATTTACTTACAGGACATTCCCTAGGCTTTCACTCAGAACTTGTATACTCTTTCCAGCAAATTTAATTATTAGACTTTTCAGTAACTAAAAGCATATAAGTGGAAGGATAAAAGCGTCCAAGCAGGCAGGAAAAAAAAAATAATGGCAACATGAAGGTTCTGTGTTAGAAATATGTTACAGCTTGTTAGCCTTGATAGGTTTCAAACATAAATTCAGCCTGAAATCTCTATATTAAAGCTTAATGCTTTGTTGTTTTTTTTTTTTTTAAAGAGAGAAGGACAGTGAGAGAGAGAATCAATTTTTATTGCGTTTTTTCACATGGCCTTTGTTGCTCTGACATTGTGTACGTAGGTTTGAACCTTCTAAGAGGATGCTGTGACCCTGGGTTTGAACCCGTGTGTTCTCACAAGCCAGGCCAGTGCCATAACCGCTGAGCCATCGCTACAACCCAAGCTTAATGCTTTTTAATGACTTTTACCTTCTTAACGAATTGTGTGGAGCCTGATATTTGGAACTGAGCTTTTATTTGCAGAAGAGGAAGTTGATACACATGCAGAAGGAAGCTGTTTTTCATATCATGAACAATAGCTTTAGAGCAGTGAATGAAGGATGTGGAAAAGAAGAACCAGGTGCCATAGATACTGTGAAGAAGGAATTGATGGATCTGGATGGTTAATGAGAATGGGGTTGGAACAAGGGATATCTCAATGGCAAAAATGTCTCAAAGATTTTGAAACAGGGTGTCTTGGAAGCAAACATATGATGTAACCAGTCCAGGAGATGTGTCCAGTTCTTGCTTTTGCTACATATTAAATGTGAAATGAGTGCCTTTACATAGGGCCTCAGTTTTATGAACTAAAAAATAAGCAAGATGGCTTAGATGAGTGTTTTTTTTTTTTTTAAGAGATTGACAGGGACAGTGAGAGAGAGAAAAAGAGAATCAATTTTATTTGTTACGCTGCCTTCATTGCTCCAGACACTTCCTTGGGTACATGTGCTGGGGTTTGAACTCATGTCCTCATGCATGCCAGGCAAGCACTGTAACCACTGAGCCGCTCCAGCCCCAGATGAGTTGTTGTTGTTGTTGTTGTTGTTGTTGTTGTTGTTCTTCTTCTTCTTCTTCTTCTTCTTCTTCTACAGTGAGAGAGAGAGAGAATTACTTTTTATTTTGTTTTTCATGTGGCTTTCGTTGCTCTGACACTTTCTTGTGTACATAGTAATGGAGTTCAAACCTGCGGCCTCATGCATGCCAGGCAAGTGCCGTAACCGCTGAGCCACTGCTCCAGCCCCAAATGAGTGCTTCTGAAACTTAAAATGGGTATATGAATTATCTTTTATCTTGTTAAAATGCAAATTTTGTATTTTAAGGTCTGTTCAGGGACCAATTTAGATTCTCCGTTTTCAAGACATTCCCAGGTAATGCAGAGCAGTGAAAGCTTAGATGACCTTCAGGGTCTTTTCTATTTCTGCAGTTCTATTTATTGAATGTTTCTACTTCAGAAATATGTTTTACTTTCTCACCTCTATTAAGATGGATGAATTCTAAATCCATTTCTTTATTTCAAATTAGAATTAACCACCTCCCTCTCTTGACATTCTCTTTATAAACTACTCATTCTTAGCATAAAGTATTTATGTTTATAAAGTACTTTATAGTTTTTCAGAGAGCTTTTATGTCCACGATTTCATTTGGTCTCTGCCATAACACACAGAGGTAAGCAGGTAGAAGTGTCTCCATTTTATGGAAAGGAAAACAATAAGTGGTTTGCCAACTAGTGGGTGGTGGAACTGTCTGTAAAGTTCAGGATTCTTGACTCTAGTTTGAGCTCTTACCATTATGTCACACTATTGGAGGGAATGGCTGTCACATATACCTGTGTTTAAAGGTTGGTTGTCATCTCTGTTTTTAAAAAAATATGTTTAATTTCATTTAAAAAATAAGTACTTTATTCCCATGATTCATGCTTTAGAAGATATACAAGAGGATACAGTGAACAGTCTGTTACTGTGTCCTAAATACCCTTGTCTTGAGTCTCCTGGGACAAGTAGTGTTGTCAGTTACAGTTTATGCAGCTCCAGTAATTACATAATTACATTCTCTTTTTCACTGTGAAACACAAATGATAACATGCTAAACACCCTGACTATATAAACTGTACTTAAAAAAAAACTCATAGTATATCTCTGGGGATTGTTGTATAACAGTGCTCAAAGAGCTGCCACACTATTTATTCTTTATGGCCACATAGTATTTCACTGTAGGATAGACTATCACTAGTCCTCTATTGATGAACATTTCGATTATTTACAGTTTCTTGCTAATACAAGCAATGCTTTATTACATATGAGTTACTCAGCTTCATGTTACTATAACTCATACTTGAGAGAATCAGCTTATAAAGAGAAAAGTTTTATTTTTGCTCACAGTGGAGGTTTCAGTTCATGGTCTGTTGATACTATTTTTGGGCCTGTGACAAGGCAGCACATCATGGTGGGGAACAATGGGCCTTAGCAAAACCAGGAGAAGAGGAAGGGCTGTTATCTTCAAGGACATGCCCCCAGTGACTTAAAACCTCCCATTAGGCCTCACCCCTTGAAGTTGCCACTACATGTTAAGTAGGCCCACTCTGGGGGAACAAACCTTTAATTCATGGGCCTTTGGGAGACATAGAAGATCCAAACTATAGCAATATATCATATACATTTGCAAGTACATTTTAGTACAAATGCAGAAGTGGAATTGCTGGATCCAAGACTATTCACGTTCATAATTTTGTGTATTATAAGACTTGCCATCCATACAGGTTATACCAATTACATTCCTTTTCGCAAAGTGCCTATTCTGTCGTGGCCTTTCCTCAGAATAGGTTATCTGACTTTTTGGTCTGCCAATTTGGGTGTGTTTTAGTTGTTTTTTTTTTTTTTTAATGAACGAGGATCTTTTCATGTTTAAAAGCTTTTCACATGCTTTTTCTGTGAATCATCTGTTAATTTTTTTACCTTTTTTATGTTGGGTTGTTAGACTTCTTATTGGTTTATAGGAGTTCTTCATGAAATTTTCATTGTTGAATTAATTAAATTTTTTCTTGGTTTATTTATTCCTTTGACTTTGCATAATTTAAAAACATTTTATGTGGTAACATTTTTATAATTTCTGTATTTGTGTCATTCTTAGACCTTTGAGGTTATAAAATAACTCTTCATTTTTTTTTTTTTGGTGCTTTTGTGCTTATTTACATTTAAATATTTTTCATCTGAGTTTAAAAAATGTTAAAATGAAAAAATTTTTTCTTTTAAAAAAGAGAAAGAGAGAAGCAATTTTTTAGTTTTTCATCTAGTTTTCATTGCTGTGACACTTTGTGTGTGTGGTGCTAGGGTTCGAACTCGGGTCCTCATGCATGCCAGGTAAGCACAATACTGCTGAGCTCCAGCCCTAAATTAAAAAAATTTTAAGTGGTACATAAAAACAAAATAAGTTTATGGGGTACCATATGATGTTTTGATATATGTATACATTATGTAATATTTCAATGATTTTCTCAAAAATCACTTCTTTTTTTTTTTTATTAGAAGTATATAGAGATACAGTTGAGGGGGAAACATTATCAAACCATCAGTAACCAATGTATGTATACTTTGTTATCCAGGGGTAATGCCAAAACATGGATGACCACCTTGGGTTTCACCTGTTGCAGTTTCCCCCAGAAGAACTCTTGCGTTAAATGGGTATCGTGGAGGAATGACATCAGCTTCTGAGATGGTTCCCCCATATTCCCACTCTCCAGACTCCTCGGAGTTCGTCATACACCCTCCCCCTTCCCATCCCCCTCCCTACGCTGCCTCCAAGCATCCCAGGGAGCCATCCCCATATTACGCTGAGAATCATACAATTTGAAGTCACTGTTAGGTTAGCCGTCTAACCTACTGCTTAAAAATCACTTCTTTAAGGTGAAAGCATTCAAACTTTTTCTTCTAGCTTTTCAAAATATATAATACATTCTTGTTACCTATACTTCTCTACTGTGCAATAGCTCATTGGGACTTATTTCTATCTAACTATATACTTCTAAAATTTTTTAAGCCACCTGGGATTTGATATAGGGTATAGGTATGTGGAGTTTCTTGATGACTACCCTATTGCCCTAACATTGTTAATGATTAGTTCTCCTTTCCTTGGGGGTCATCTTTGATTCCTTTTTCTCTTTTTATCTATAAATAATAACTCCATTAACCTTGGTTTTCCTTTAGACTCGATATGGTGTTATCTTGTCTTTCTGTTTATATTGCTGTAACTTTAAAACTTTATTGTGGAAATTCTAACGTATATTGATCAATATATAGTACATAGCAATATGTATTAATTGATATATCCATGTATGTTGAAAAGCATCTTTATCTTATAAAGAGATGTTAAGAGATGAATAAAATGAACTCCCAGGAACCTGTTACCTGGCTTCAGTAACTATTACCTCATGGTGGATTTGTTTAATTTATGCCCCTACCTACTAGTCCTCCCTCACCCACAATTACTTTGAAGCAAATTGAGGCCATGATACTCTGTTGTTTTTTTATTTTTTATTTATTTTTTGTACCAGGAATTGAACCCAGGAGTGCTTAACCACTGAGTCACATCCTCAGTTCTTTTTATATTTGTATTTTGAGACAGGGTCTTGCTAAATTGCTTATGGCCTTGCTAAGTTGCTGAGAATGATTTTGAACTTGTGATCCTCCTGCCTCAGCCTCCTGAGTTGATGAGATTACAGGCATGTGCCATTATGCAAGGGATGTTATTACTATCAACACTTGGACTGCTGATAGCTGTCTTCTGTCTTCCAGTTGTTATCCTCTCTAGATCATCCTATGTAACTGTCTTTCTTCTTTGGTCTTATATTTCTAAATACTGCTAGACACTGTTACCTAAAATTTACCCTTTTCACATGCACAAACTCACATTCTTTAGTAAGGTTATATATTGTGAAGTTAGGAGATACTGTGTTTGTATCCCCACAATTCCTAAGCATGGTCTGTGAAGGAAATGCCAAGATAGGAGAAAGAAGGCAGCAAGAGGGGAGTTTGAGAGCTGCACCCAGAGAGCTGTCCTGGATGTCATTCCAAAGGCCTGTATCTCATAGAAGCTTAGATAAAAAATGGAAGAAAAGGGCAAGTTTGGGCCTTCCACTGAAATGGGGGTAAACAGAATAGAGGTAAGAATGTATATGAAGTATGGAGTTCTCAGGTATGTTTGTCTTTTCCTGTGGAGAAGCCTGTTTTATAATTTAGAGTGCTTAGTAAATGCATTAAATTGCTGGGTTGAGGACTGGTGCGGGACTCGGCTGTTATGGCACTTGCCGGCATGTGCGAGTACACGGGTTCAAACCCCAGCCCCCATTTATACAACTGAGTGTCAGAGCAACGAAAGCCATGTGAAAAACTCAGTAAAAATTGATTTTCTCTGTGTCTTTCTATTTCACTGTCCTTCTCTCTTTAAAAAAAAAAAAAGAGTCCTGGGTTGATATGAAGTTGAGGGAGAAAAAAAAATGTTAAAATAGTTCCAAGGTTGTGTAATTTGTGCCAGAGAAAGGTCTCATTTAGGAACAAGAACTATAAACTATTTCATGAGAGATTAGGGCTGTTGGGTTGTTTAAATCTGTAACGTGGATTGTTGGCACCATTTATTTATAGCCAGTAGCACCAGGCATTAGTCTTTAAAGCATTCTTATATTCTTTCAAAATTTCTCACACTAAGTCTTTCAGGTAGGATCAAAGGATTAGGAAAAAAAAGGTGATTGAGAGTTCTATAATGTAGAAAGGGCTTTTCTGTTTTTAAAAAAGACTGACTTAAATTTTTCAAGCTTATGTTCTTGGCTCAGTAATTCAGTATGTTTACCTTCTGCAGAAATGTTGAAATCAAATTTTCTCCTAGGTGTGCTTTTGTTGCCCCCAAAAGATATAACAAAGTAACAATATTCTGATCTTACCTGAAATAATTCGAGGCTTAATTCATACCTGCCATTGTCCTAGGTTGAGAATAAATGCCTGTACTAAAAAACAATAAAGTTAGGAGTTCAGAATATGAATGAGAGAACATGTCCAGGACAAGTTTGACTACATTTCAGAAGCAAATACTATTTTAAAAAATTATCTTTTAATATCTGTGATTTTATACATCAGAGATCAGCAAACTGAGGGTAACAGTGCCTGGTTTTTCTAACAATTAATGAGCCAAGACTGGTTTTTACATTGTTAAGGACTTGTAAGCAAATAAAAATATGCAGACAGACTGGATATGCCTTGGAAAGCTTAAAGTACTTCCTCTCTGCTTTTTTCAAGTTTGCCATCCCCTGATCAACATTAGTCAGTGAATATAGCAATGTTTCTTTATGTGAATGTTTAAAATGGTTTGCTCTTTTGTGTTTTATACCAGCATTTTTTTTTTTTAAGAATGAGAGGACAGTGATAGAGAAAAAGAGAGAATCAGTTTTATTTAGTTTTCCATGTGGTTTTTGTTGCTCCGACACTTCCTTATGTCCATGGTGCTGGGGCATGATTCTGTGTGCATGTGCACCCAAGGCAAGCACTGTAACCACTGAGCCACCGCTCCAGCTCCTTATATCAGCATTTTTAATGGCCTTTTAAAAATGGTTATATGGTTTTCTTTATATGAACATACCCCCATTAAAAAGTGTTTATTGTAAACAAATTTGTGCACATTTTTTGGTACTGGGAGTTGAACCCTGTGGTGCTTAACCACTGAGCTATATCCCCAAACCTTTTTTTTTCTTATTCAGAAATTTAGTTATTGTACAATCAAAAATGCATCCAATGAAACACTATGATATATATATTCCTAAAATTAGATTTACACCCTAGAGCCCACCCTATTCTCCCACTCTTACCCTCCCTCCAGACCCCTCCCGCTTCTTCCCAGATATGTCTCTATGATTGCCCTAGGTTATGTGTTACTTCACCTTTGCTGGGTCTAATACATGAGAGTTGACCACCTTTCACACAGCCCTGGGTCTGGCACCAGCCTCCACAGATGAGTGAAGACATTCGACCCTTGACTCTCCGGGTTAAGTCCTCTCCATACTTCTAATCTTTGAGAGTTCTATAAGGATGGACTGGTGTTTGTTATCATAATACTCATTTTAGGTATGATTTGATCCAGAGACTGCAATGGTGTCTGCAGGACTGAATTCCACATATTTTGATTCTGCTTTCTTTCTTGTTGGTGATTCTTACAGACAGGTTTCACTGCGATAGAAAGATGGCTGCCAGTATCTCCAGCCCTGTGTCCTCCCAGGCTCAGTGCCAGTGGGGTAGGTGGAACAGGGGTGAGGACAGGATGGTAGAAGAACTATTAATGCAGTTTTTGGCCCCATGTTATGATCAGGGTAAGGGAATGTGGTGATTGGCCTGATCTGAATCATGTGAATATCCCTGATGCTGGAGCTCCAGTTTACTCTGCAGGACTGATAGTGGGAGATGGAGGTTCTACAGAAGAGCTGAGGGTTTTATTTGTTTATTTTTACCAAAACAGTTGCTTGGCAGGACAAAGTAAGCAAGCAAGGAAACAAACAAATACAAAAACCAAATCAAAAAATTTTATGTAGACAACTGTTAAATTGTAAAGAAGCTTTCTAAGAAAATTAGTAATTAACAAGAAAATTATCAATTTTAGGTTCTTTAGAACCACTGGTTTATAATCATACTAATGAGTGATTCTTAGTTTTTCACTGGAGCAGATGTTTCAAATTTACTGTGCATGCCACTTAAGTTTTGCATTAGAATGTACACACGTGGATGCGCACACACACAAACACACACACTCACCCATTTTTTTTTTTTTTTTTGGTGGTACTTTGGCACTGAACTATATTCCCAGCCTTTTTGTTTTTAATTTTGAGGCAGGATCTCACTCGGTTGCCCAGTTGGGCCTTGAACTTGCCGTCTTCCATCCTGAGCCTCCTGCTGGGATTATAGGTGTTAGGCACCAAACCCAGACAAATTTATATTTTAAAGATTTTTTAAAAGTTAAGGAGTTGGGAGGGGTACAGGGGAAGGAGGGTATTGACCAAATTGTATTGCTGTATTGTGTGCATCTATGAAAATGTGATAATAAATCCCATCGTTATGTACAACTATAATGCACCAATTAAAAAATAAGAAAAAAAAGTTAAGGAGTTTAGGGTCACACTGTCCTTTTGCCCACTGCTAATATTTCAGGTGTTCAAGTTGTGATCTCATTGTATCCCTTGCTCCCCCAATCAAAGCTGGATTTTGTTTTTATGAGAGAGGGACAGTAAGAAAGAGAGAGCAAGAGAGAATCAATTTTATTTAGTTTTTTCATGTGGCTTTCATTGCTCTAATACTTCATTGTGTATGTGGTGCTGAGGTTCAAACCCGGGTCCTTGTGGATGCCAGGCAAGCACTGTAACCACTGAGCCCCGAAGCTGGATATGTTTTAATTTTATGTTAGTGAATGTTCTTAATCTCTATATAGAATGCTCTGTTTCAAAGGTTTTAAATCTATGTTAATTCAAGCTTAAAAATCAGAATCTTCTATTTAGTTTTGGGAATGGAGTTATTGGGCCACATCTCAGCTGCCTAAAGCTACCACTGAAGAATGATGCACAAGGGGTATTTTATAATTGTGGAAGCATAGAGTAAAGCACTTAAGGAAGTTTAAAGGACTGCTGCTAAGGAAAACTGCATGGAATTTTATCTTAAATAGTAATCCCAGGTTTGGAGCAGTGGCTGGGTGGTTACAGTACTTGCCTGTCATGCAAATACAGGAGTTCAAACCCCAGCACCATGTACACAATGAAGTCTTGGGGCAACTAAAGCCACACGAAAAACTAAACAAAAATTGTTTCTGTCTTACTCTCTCTCTCACTTTCCCTCTCTTTTTAAAAAAAAAATACTAATCCCAAAGTCTGTGTGAGTTTATTTTTTTAAACAATTTTATTTAGTTTTTCATGTGGCCTTCGTTGCTCTGAGACTTTGTTGTGTACGTGGTGCTGGGGTTTGAACTCGTGTACTCGCGATGCAAGGCAAGCGCCATAACCGCTGAGCCACCTGTGTGAGTTTTAATTACTTAGAATATTTCTACCTTCATGAGATATTAAAACAGTTTAGTACATAAGATAGTTTGTTTTTAACTTTGTACGAATGGGCCACTTAAAGAGATGACCTGGTATTTAATTCTATTTAGAGAAGATTACAAGCAGATACTGCTACCACCCCACAAAGTACCACTAGAGTTTATACTCTGGAGTGTTCAAAATATATGTGAGTTGTGAGAATTTCAACTAGTCCAGAAGACTTCCGAGGCTTAATCCTGGTTTCATTTCTTAGGTCATTTCTTAGATTTGAAGTGTCCTGTGTTCTCTCTCCTCTGGTAGATGGGCATCAGATTCTGTTAAAGATTTCAGATCCTTTAAGAACCATTACAAGGCCAAAGTCAAACCAAGTTTTAATTTTAATGAAGTCAAATTTATCAGTTTCTGATGAGTGCTTTTGGCATTGTATCTAAAGTCATTTCCAAACCCAAGGTCACCTAAATTTTATCCTTGGTTATCTTATAGGAATGTAACAGTTTTACATTTTACATTGAACCCTATAATCTATATTTAGTTAAATTTTGTGAAAGGTGTAAGAGCTGCATCTAGATTAATTTTTTCCCCTTACATGAGGATGTCCAGTTCTGGCACCACTTGTTGAATAGATTTCCTTCAATGAATTGCCTTTGAACCTTCATCCAAAAAAAAAAAAAGTTGACTCTATTAGTATAACTGTGTCTAGGCTATTTCTGTTCTGTTCTCTTGATCTATTTGTTTCTTCTTTTGCCAGTACACTTTCTTGAATATTGTAACTTTATGGTAGTATCAGTTCTTTTACTTTGTTTTTTCTTTCTGTTTCTTTTTTTTCTTTCTTTCAAAGAGAGGGGGCAGAGAGAGAGAGAGAGAGAGAGAGAGAGAGAAGGAATCAACTTTATTTAATTTTTCATGTGACTTTCATTGCTCCAGTACTGTGTTGTGTACATGGTGTTGGAGTTTTAGCCTGTGTCCTTGAGCACACCAGGCAAGCGCCATGACCACTGAGCCACTGCTCCAGCCCCTCCCTACTTTGTTTTTTCTTGATTTTATATTGGCTATTCTGGTTTTTTTTTTTTTTATCTACTACACATTTTTGTGATTTTCGCACTTAAGAATTTCTTTCTGGGGAGCTGCTCAGATCATTTTTAAAATTTAAGCGTTTATATTTTATTTTGGTTGGTGCACACGAGTCAAACCCAGTGCCTTGTGCATGTTAGGCAAATGCTGTACCACTGAGCCTCATCTCCGGCTTAAATTTAATATTATTTGGGTCTTGATCCAAGTATGCTTATTTATATAAATTAATGTTTAGATATAAAATTCATTTAACTAGAAACAAAGAAGGAAATGATGAGTCTTAGTATCTGGCAGAGTTGGTTAGAGTTATGTGTACTACCTGGAAGTTATTCTTCAAGCAGACTACTGTCTCTTCCCCACCTCCATACCCTTTTCTTTTCCTTTATATTTTTATTCTCATACTGCTTTTCTTTGTTTTTATACCAATGAGCTTACCTGTTCCCTTTTATCTTTTCTGATCCTAATGCATTTATTTTCTTTCTGACTCTTCTCAACATTTACCCACTTTAAGCAAGTCAATTTTGAAAGTTTATGTATTCTTTTTTGTTTAGTTACTCAGAAATATTGGGATAAAGAAATGAATAATAATGATTAATAAGTAATACCTAAGCTCACAGAATTATGATGATTAAATGATCACATGAGGATTAAGTGATCATGTGTGAAGTGTTTGGCACAGGGCTTGGCACAAGGTAAGCATTTAATAGATGCTAACAGTTTTGTGCTGGTAATGATCTCTATTATCAAGTCTTTTCCTGTTAGATTGATAGGGGTTATAATTATACAAGACTAACTGTAATAAAAGACTGAATTAGATAGCAAAGTTCTTATTCCTACAAAAGAGCAAAAAATTTCAGTTGGAGAATCAAGGATGAATTTTTTTAACATTGAAGTGTGAGTAGTCTCCTTAAAGAGAAGGGAGAGGGATGATACTCTAGATTGAGGTGACACCTGAGCAAAAAGCATAGAACTGAGGAAGTATGTTTGATGGATCCTGAGAGGTCAGACTGCAGAGGCTTTGAAAGTAACAATAGGAAGTTTGTACTTTACCACATAGGCTTTGGGTAATATTTTCAGGTCTTTGAACTGAGGACCCAGTTTGCAATCATATAGCAAATTAATTGTATTTATTGTGTATGGATGATTAGTGGTTCCTGTCAATTTAAACTTTTGACTGAAAGAGCTAATGAAAAGTATATAGCAGGAGAAAATGGTCATTGTAATCCAGGGTATGAAATGAAAATCATAAGCTGATTGTGGAAAAATTAGTCTTTCAGAGTAAGCCCTAGTAAACTTTTGTAAATGCATTTGGAACTTTTCATACTTACAGGAAGGATTAAGCAAATTTATTAGGCATTAACCTCTCTAAAAGAATCTTAATCTCTTATTTGGGAGAAAGGATTGGGTTGCTATATGCATGGAAAAGGAGCTGGGCCTTTCTGGCTATCTGCACATGTAACTGGAGGTGAACTTAATTCAGGAGAATGGGCTGGCTTTCAGCCTGAAGGGAGAGCTTTAAGCATATTTTGAAGCAGAACACTTGGTTTCTATTTTTAAGTCTCTGAAGAGAATTATTTGACATGGGTAATTAGCTTTGGGGAATGGATCTGATGTGTCTAGACTTCAGCATTGCTAACATTTTCTTTCTTTCTTTTTTTCTTTTCGGATATGAAATGTTTTGGCTATCCCTTAATAAGCTTATCTTGTATTTTTTAGTAATTTCTACTGTTGCTTGTGGGGCTTCTGTTTCCAAAACTTGTGACTCCAAATAATTCAAGCATTGGTCTAGAGAAGTTGTTAAGAAGGAGGCTTGATTAAGAGATGGAGACTGGTTGGCTGTTGGTGAAGCCAGAATTTAATTTAAGCTCAGAACAGTTGGATTATTGGCTGGAGGGAGTGACTAGTGAGCTATTACTTTATTTTGTGGCTCTGGCCTCTTCTGGTTATACAAATGATCTGGCAGCTAGATTGAACTAGCAACAGGGGTGTATGTTTGTAATAACTGCTGATTTTCTGTTGGTATGAGATGGACCTTGCATGTCTACCAGAATTCTGCAGAAAAATAAAGCAGGCTACTACTGAGTTTATATTTTAGGGAATACTGATATTCTTCTGTAGGAGCAAAGCACTTATATAACATTTGTGCTTTTAAAAAAAATCATATCTGGGGCTGGAGTGGTGGCTCAGCAGTTACAGTGCTTGCTTCGCATGTGGAAGTACATGAGTTCAAACCCCAGCACCACATACGTAATGAAGTCTTGGAGCAACAGAAGCTACGTGAAAAACTAAATAAAATTGATTCTTTCTCTCTCTCTCTCACTGTCCCTCTTTCTTAAAAACAAAACAACAACAACAACAACAACAACAACAACAACAAAAAATAGAGGTTGGGGATTTAGCTTAGTGGCAGAGTGCTTGCCTAGCATGCGCAAGGCTTCAAGTTCGATCCTCAGCCCTGAAAAAAATATATATCTGTTGTCATTTCATACAGTTAGTCTTTAAACAAGATAGGGCAGGTATAATTCCTGTTTGACGGGATGCTGAAGCATAAATGAAACACTGGGTTACAGTTGCTGGGTCAACAAATAAATGACTGGGACAACCTATTATAATTTATTTTTGACCTGTAGTTTTCAGAACATTATATGGGAGTACAAAAGCTGAATGCTCTCTTTTTGTGATTACTTTTTAGCGGCGTCTTCGACATCTTCGAAACATTGCTGCCCGGAACATTGTTAATAGAAATGGCCATCAACTCCTTGATACCTACTTCACACTTCACTTGTGTAATACTGAAAAAATTTATAAAGGTAAGGGAATTTGTGGACCCACAGATCGTTGCATCTCATTTTTATTTTGTAACGCAAGTGATTCTCAGTCCCTGCATTACTGCTTTTTGGAAAGTTCAGTTGTCATACTGTTATGTTTGAGCAGTTATATATATTAAAGAAGCATGGATAATAGTTCTTTCCAATAACTGAACCTTATAGTAATAAGTTTGTCATTCTTTTATGAATATTAGCTGTTAACATTCCAGTAGGTAGCCTTTAAAATGAATTACGTGAGTTCAGTATCTTGTACTAAGTAATCATTTTCTTTGATATTATGGTAAAATAGAGATCTAGTTTGTATCTTCTTATACCTGTAATTTCTTGTGTACATGGGGTCCTTTTCAGAAGAATGGCATGATTTCTTTTCTTTCATGTTTGTACTATAGATTCTTCCATAAGTGACAGTTTTAAGAATAGACCAAATAGTTGATTCAAAATCACAATCATGTTTGGAATGTGTATTGAATGAAAGACACTTGTAAAAAACTAGTTGACTTAGGTGGGATGGTATAAGAGAAGAAGAAACATTGTAAAATAGTAATATATCAGATTAGGATTGAAAAATGCATTGGCACTAGTTCTAGCTCAGCTCCTTACTAGTTTCCTGACTTTGGATGAAGATCGTGGGTTGCTTTTTTGTTTTTGTTTTTGAGATGGGGTGTTGCTGTGTTGCCTGGCTAATCTCGAATCTTAGACTCAAAGAGATCCTCCTACCTCAGCTTTCAAAGTAGCTGGGACTACAAGCATGCACCACCTAACCAGGCTCAAGATCATGGTTTCTTGAACCTTACTTTTCCTGCCTGTAAAGTGGAGATGATGTGTTTTAAATTAGGAGAGATATTTTTATGAAGATCAACAGAGATAATGTGATAGGTAATACTTGATAAGGCATGATTAGGGATCCATTTATGTTTTATTATTTTATTTTATTTATAGTTTGGTACTGGAGTATATATTTGGTACAGGAGTGCTTAACCACTGAGCCACATTTCCAGCCCTTTTTAATTTTTTATTTTTGTTTTGAGACAGCGTCTCACTAAGTTGCTTAGGGCCTTGCTAAGTTACTGAGACTGGCTTTGAATTTGGGATCCTCCTGTCTCAGCTTCCCAAGCTGCTAGGATTAATAAGTGGTCTTTAAGACCTATTTGAATCTTGTCCTGTGGCAATGATGAAAAATTTGAGACATTTTATTTTTTAAGTTTTAAAAATTTATAAGGTTTGTGTTCTGTGTTTTTTGTTTTTGCTAATGCTGGGGTGTCAAGCCCAGGGCCTCATATGCTGCATCAAAGTGCTCTTCCACTGAGCTCTATATATCCCTTTTTATCTTTTTTCAGTACTGGGCACTGAACCCAGGGCCTTGCAAATGCAAGGTAAGTACTCTACCACTGAGTTTCATCCCCAACCCATCTGTATATGCTTATTAAGAAATTCAGTCAAGAAATGTACAGAGTAGAGCCTGGTGCAGAGTAGAGCTTGGAGCACTTGCCTGAAATCTCAGCAACTTGGGAGGCTGAGCCAGGAGGATCCCAAGTTCGAGGCCAACCTCAGCAACTTAGTGAAACCTTGCCTCAAAACAAGCAAACAAAAAAACAAACAAAAAAGGACTGAGGATGAAGCACTCCTGCATTCAACCTTCAATATAAAAATAAAAAAAAAGGAAGAAGAAGAAATACATAGTATAGAAACACACTCGTAAATAACATTGAAATAATTTTTTTTAAAAAGGTGCAACAACTGTTTTTTTGTTTTGTTTCATTTTTTAAAAGAGAGAATCAATTCTATTTCTTTTTTCATTTGGTTTCAGTTTTTTCAACACCCACTTGTGTATTTTGTGTTGGGATTTGAACCCGGGTCCTCATGTCTGCCAGGCAAGTGCTCTACCACTGAGCCATCTCTCTAGCCCATAACATTAAAATAATTTTTAAGGATAAGAAAAAGGACTCTAAATACTACCACTCTTATAATTTTATTTCATTCTCATTTCTTATTCTATCCATTTCATATTTTAAAAAAAACAGTTGTATTAATCTGAATGATAAATGCCACAAGGCTCATGGCTTAACATAATGAATTTTGTGTACTAACTCTAATGCAGGTGTTCTTTTCAGGTACTGCCTTGGCAGCTGTCCTCTAAGTAATGACTCTGTTTCAAAGTTCCTTCTATTTTGGGATGTTGCTATCCTCAGTGTATGTCATCTGGCATGGCGAGAGAGGGTTGCTTGCTTGGGGGAGGTTTTTAAGTTGGAAAGGTCCGTGTAAGTTCCATTGGCCACAAACCAGTTGCATTGTCCTTTTTAGTTTCCATTGATTTTTTTTTTTTTTGTTCATCTTTTTTTTTGTTTGTTTGTTTGTTTTTTAGATGGAAAGGAAGGTGGGAAATGTGATCTTTCTATGTGCTCAAAAGGAAAATGTAATGGTTTGGCCAATATTGGTTTAAGGTACAAGCATTTTTGTAGACCTTAGTACATTCAGTCTGCTGGTTCTATGGCTAGCAATATATGACAGCATTCCAGTATTTCTAATTTTTGATGCATTTTTATACAGTTAGTTCTTAATTAGCCTAATAAAACTGTGTGTCCTTGTTCTACTGTTACCTCTGATAGTAGTAATTAATAGTACTTAGTACATTTTAGGAACTTGGAAAATGATAGCAATTTTTAGAATTGTTAATGTTAATAGTTTTTTTTTTTTTAAGAGAGAGAGGGACAGTGCGAGAGAATCAGTTATATTCTGCTTCTAATGTGGCTTTTGTTGCTCTGTCACTTCATTGTGTATGTGGTGCTGGCGTTTGAACCCACGTCCTTGTGCATGCCAGGCAAGCACCATAACCACTCAGCCATCATTTCAGCCCCTCATAATAGTTTCTAAAAAGAAAATAGTCATGGCACTGGTTGATCACTACATAAAGATGAAAACAAAAGACTTTTTTTTCCCCCTCTTCTGGATTAGAGTACATCTTGCACTTAGAAGTTACCATAGACTGTTTCCTGAAGTTATCTCAATGAAATGATCATTAATATATTTAAGGAATAGGTAGTGAAAAAGTCACTGCGATTCCGGGTCTGGTAGTAGTATTGAGTTTTTCAACACCTGGAAGCTTCTTGGGTAGGGCAGTTAGTTTCTCTTATGAGCTTCACTTAATTCTACTGTATGTTACCTTATCTTGTTGGACCTGTCATGACAAACATGAATATTTCATGATCATTATATGGTACTTAGGGTAAATTGACCATGATAAAAACCAATTGGTTCTTCTCCTAAACTACTTGTACTACCTGGTTAGTGGTGTCATTTTTTAGTTTTTCAAGAAAATTTTTATTGGAAGAGTATCTGAAATGCTGGTTTCTGAGTTTTTCTTTTATTTCAGCATATTCCAAGGAAATATGTGTGAAATTGTTGACTTTGACATCCTTTTAGTGCGCTTAGGAGATTATCTACATTTATGGTAGTTCACATTAAATACCAGTTGTTGTATCCTCATAGAAGAAAAGCCCGTGGTAATGGGTGAGGAACTAGGTTCTAATTTTGTTTCCCTCATAAACATGGAATTTTTATAAAATCAAATGTGTTGTTCTTCAGCCAGTTATTTTCTTACCTATGAAGTACAAGAACCTATCCTCGCCTGGAATACCAACTAGGTGGAATACATCTGAGGAAGAACTCAATGTTAATCTAATTTGATGATCTCATTCATGTCTCATATTTAAATATCATCTATTGACCTTTCTTCTGATCTCATACTCCTATATCCAGTTGCCTATTGTACAACCCACTTTGAAGTCTAGTAGGTAACTTAACCTCCACGTGATAGTCACCTTTCCATCATTGTGACCAAATACCCGAGATAAACCACTTAAAAGAGGAAAGATTTATTTTTGCTCATGTTTCATAGGTTTTATTTCATAGTCACTTGGTTTCATTTCTGTGAACTTGTGGTAAGGCAGAACATCATGATGGGGGGAGAGTGTTTGAGCAGTGTTCCTCACCCTATGGTACCCAAGAAGCAGAGTGTGTTGGGAGAAGGGATAGGATATAGTTCTCAAGGATCCACTCCCTTCAACTAGGTCCCACTGCCTATAGCTTCCACCATCTCTTAATAGTCTTTTCAACTATGAATTAATCAATAGATTAATCCATTGATGAGTTCAGAGCTCTCATTCACTTCCAAAAGCCTACCTCTGAACATTGCTACATTGGTCACCAAGCATTTAACACATGAAAATTTGGGGGACATTACAGATCCAAACTATAACAGTTGGTACATTCAAAATTGAATTTCTGATTTTCTAGCCCTGACCCATCTTCTGTACCATTCTTATGTCAGAAAATGCTGGCTCCATTTCCTTCACCAAAAGCCTTGGAATCATTCTGGGTTGTCCTCTTTCTGTTATTTCCCATATCCAATCTTTTAGCTAATACTTTTGACTGTTATTATTAAAATATATCCATAATCAGATCAATTTTTGCAATCTACAAACTGTTATCTCTTGCCTGAATTGTTGAAGTACTCTTGTAACAGGTTTATCTGCCCATGTCTCCCCTTTCAGTCTGTTCTCAACTGAGATCCTATTAAAATGAAAATCAGATTATGATTTTCTCCTCAAAACTCTGCAGTGACTTCCTTTTTCATTGAGAGTAAAAGCCAAATCCATATGTTTTGCTAGAATGCTCATGATTCGACCCTTTTCCACCTCTTTTATTCATTTCCTGCTGCTCTTGACCGTGCTGTTTATTTGACCCAAGCTCTTTTCTCCAGATCTCCACACTATTGGCTTTTCCACCTCCCTGCAAGTCTTTATTCCAGTTGTTTCTCAGAAAAACTCCATGATTACTGATTAACCCTTTCACAATTTGTGACTGTCCTTGTCCCTGTCTTTTGTGCTTTATTTTTGTCCACAGTACTTAAGATCACCTGGCATACAGTATATTCAGTGATTTGGTTAATGTATGACTCTTTCCACTAGAATCTAAGTTCCATTAGAGCAGAAATTTTTAATTCTCTTTTGCTCACTGTTCTGTTCCTAAAACCTGGAACAATGCTTGGCACATACTAGATTTTCATATCTTTTAATTACTTTGAATAGGTAATTCGGTCTGTGGTTCACAATATGTAGAGGTTTAAATTAAAGTCTTCCCTTTCAGAGATCCCATCGTCCTGGCTTTCCACCTCACTCTGGTAACACCGTTACTCATTTCTTGTTCATCTTTCCTGAGATGTTTTAGGCAAATACAAATAGGAGTGTTCTTATTCTTTTCTCCCTTCTTTTTTATGCAAAGATACCATAGTTACATATTGCAGTTTTCACTTAAAAAATCTTAGTGGTTTTTCCATATTGATTCAAAGAGACCCTCCCTAATTTTTTTCTTGCATAATTTTACACGGAATAGGTATACCGTAATTTATTTAATTGGCTTCTGTTATTGGGCATTTAGGCTGTTCCAGTAATTTGTTAAAACAGTCTTTTGTTGTAGTATTACATCAAATAACTTTGTAAGTACACTGTTTTGTTTGTGTGCTAGTATATGTGTAGAGTAATTTCAAGAAGTAGACTTACTCGGACAAAGAATGTGTACTTTGTTTTGTTAGATATTGCAAAATTGTCCTTGATGGGAGTTAACTTTCTTTATACAGCCTTACAAATGGACTGTGTAAACTCCTGAATTTTTGCCAGTCTGATAGGTGAAAAGTAGTTTTGCAATGTCGTTTAAGTTTGTGTTTTTCCTGTTATGAGTGAGTTTGAGGCACTAGTACACATTTATAAAATGAATGGAATGCAGCATAGCAGCCAAAACTTGCCATTGAAACCATGCTTTGCCAGCTCTTGATTTTGGTTACTGTTATTTTTTTTGGATATTTTGAATAATGCTATAAATAAGCAATCTTTTTAAAGATGTATATATCCTAAAACAAATGAATCTGTGGGACAAACCGTTGGAAGTAAAGTTGCAGATAAAAGAACAATTAATTATTTTAAAACTTATGTCTAGGGGCTGATGCAGTGGCTCAGTGGTTACAGCGCTTGCCTGGCATGCGCGTGGACACAGGTTCGAGCCCCAGCACCACGTACACAGCAGTGCCAGAGAAATGTGAAATACTAAATAAGGATCGATTCTCTCTTTATCTCTCTCTTAAGAAAAAAAAACCTTATGTCTACGCACAGTCTGTGAAATTATTTAATCAGTAAAAAATATTTACTGAGTGTCTGCCTTGTGCCAGGAACGGTTTTACATACTTAGGAGAGAGTAGATGTACATAACAAGAACTGCGTGCTCATGAAGCTTACAGTTATGGGTTGAATATGTGACACAAAAATTTCGGGATATTAGAGAAAAACTTTGTTTATGTATCACCTCAGATCATCATAAGTACCAGTAGGAATGTATATCATGCTGGGGAAATGCTGACTGTCCAGATCAGCTTGCGAGAGTCCTGCAGTGGCAGAGAGCAGAGAGGTAACTTGGGCAGAGTAGAGTCCTTGGAGGGTTGTTGGTGATATGTGTCAGAAAATCTAACATTTTATGTTGTCTTTGGGTTTTGTAATGCCAACATATATGAAGGTTTGTATAATCATGGAACTTTAATGTTTACAGAGGACCTTTGATTATTATTCTAATTCTCTAAGTTGTCTAGCGAAGAAGTTAACTAAGGAAATTAAAGTTTAGACAGAGTGTTAGTAATAGAGATGGAGGTTGAGTTTAGCTCACCTGTTTTTTTTTTTTTTTTGGTACTAGGTATTGAACCTAGGGGAGCTTAACCGCTAAGTCAGATCCTTAGCCCTTTTTATTTTTTATTTTGAGACAGGATCTCACTAAGTTGCTTAGGGCCTCCCTAGATTGTTGAGGCTGGCTTTGAACCTACAGTCCTCTTGCCTCATCCTTCTGAGTCACTGCAAGGTGTGTGCCTCTGGGCCCAGCTCATAGAGATATTTGAGCAAAGTAAAATAGAATCTGCTGTAGAGAGTAGAAGTAGGGACAGGAAGAAGAAAGTTTGAGGCTTTTAAGGGCCCAAGTTAGAATCTGTGGTAAAAAGGAGCCAATTAGATAGCAATCACTAAATAAAATCTGAAAAGATTTTAACTTTCTTCACTGACATTTTTCCTTCTAAAACACTTTTGTGTAATCTTTATTTCTATTTTTATTTTTTCTAGATAAAGACAACAGAGAGAATAGAGCTGTTGAGAGTGTTTTAAATGTTTTACTACAACATATGCTTTGAAAATTTACATGATTAATGGTTAGTTTATTAGCTTATTTTCTTTCATATCACTTATTGTTCTTTTTCTTCTCTTCCAGAATTTTATAGAAGTGAAGTGATTAAGAATTCCTTGGTAAGTTTGCTTTCTGACAGGTACATATGACTAAACCTATAACCCCTCCTTCAGAAAACAGGGATATAAAATAAGTTGAGGTTCAGTTCTTGTATTATGATATTTTTGCAAATCTTTGTTCAGTTATTGTTAAATCATCGCTTATTTGTTCATCGCTTTCATTTTGTGTTTATAAAGAAAATGCCTTATGTGTAGTATAGTAGGTGCTTGATAAATTTTTGACAGAACTAATTTTTTTCTCTTGCAAACTTTGTTAAAAACTCAAATTCTATTTATATCACTTCCATTTACTAGAAAGAGCATTTTCAATATTTGACCCGCCAAACATCATAATAAATGTTATCTTTGTTTCATGTGTTTTTTAAGAATCTTTTGCATATGGTCTTTGTATAAGATATGTTATTTCTTGGCCATGGCATTGCTCAGTTAGAAAGTTGAAGAAATGTCCTACTTTGTTTATTTGTTTGTTTTTAAAGAGAGAGGGACAGTGAGAGAGAGAAAGAGGGAATCAATTTTTATTTAGTTTTTCATGTGGCTTTCATTGCCCCAACACTTAGTTGTGTACATGGTACTGGAGTTTGAACCCACGTAACTGCACATCCCAGGCAAGCGCTGTAACTGCTAAGCCTCCACTGAAGCCTGCAGTGTCCTACTTTTGATTATGTATATATTGGATATTTGCATAAATGGATTCATTTATTAGGCTGTGTTGAAAAAAAAAGATGAGCTTTTTGATAATGAAAATATCCTTTTAGAGCCAGGTGCAATAGTGCATGCCTGTGATTTCAGCAACTCAGGAAACTGAGGCAGTATAATTGAAAGTTTGAGGCCAGCCTCAGCACCTTTAGTGACACTGTGTCTTAAAATAAAAAGGACTTGGATGTAGCTCAATGGTAAAGTGGCCCTGGGTTCAATCCCCAGTACCCCCCCCAAAAAAAATCCTTTTTGTGGTCTAAGACCATACTGGATCTGACTGGATCTGGCTCTTGCCAATAGTTTCAGGATCGTCTCCTAATTCACCTTTCACTCACTGTGTTCAGGCATATATTCTTTCAGTGCTTCATGCATGCCTCGCCAGTCTTGTTCCTTGTACACTTATTTCCTCAGCTCTTCACTTGGTGGCTGAAGAGGTCTTTGAGGTTTCAACAAGGCCTTCTATGACCAGTCTATCCTTTCCTGTAGTCACCTTTTTCTTTTTTTCATATCATCCTGTTTTGTTTTCTTTAGAGCATTTATCACTGTTGCTCACTTGTGTGTTTGAGTTTATTAACTGTCTTCCACCTACTACAGTATAAGTTCCATGATTGTAGGACCTTCCCAGTCTTTTTCATGACTGTAACTCTGGAGTCTGGAATAGTATAGATACTTAGTGATTGCTTGTTAAATAAATAAATGCATATCAGTGATGCGCTTTATATATAGAATCCTTGTACATATGTTACTCCATTTTCATTCTTGGAATAGCCTGTCAGGCAAATGGGACAAATCTTAAAGAAACCAATAGCCAGAGAGGACCAGTGACTTTTGCAGAGACACACAACTGAAGGTCCACAACCCTAGTCCAGACTAATGTCCAAGTCTCTACTACTCTTTGTTCTTCCTCAAGCTGTCTTCTAAGTATCTCTAAAATATCATAATAGATTGTGGTCCTAGGGCAGTAAGGTTCCTTGAGCCTATTTCTGGGGAGGCCTGATCACCAGTAAAGCTCTGGTTCTACAAATGTTAAATAATGTATGATAAATGCCTCATGCCATGCCTGATATAGAGTAAATATTAATTTTTCCTCTCCTGGTGCAGATGGACAGTAGTCCTGCAGACAGTTGAGACCTGGGGTGATAAGGGCCCAGATAGAGTAGAATTTCACCTTGATTTCTTCTGTCCATGGCTAGACATTTCTTTAGTTTGGAATGGCCTTTTCACCTGGATTTGTGTCATAATGAACCCTTACCATAGTGGTATTTCAGTGTATTGTTCTACCTTATTAGTTTTTTATTCACTTGATTTCCAATTTTTTTATTTCTACAAATCATCTCTGAATGTTAACTCC
>PVKS010025621.1:7332-29737 GCA_004027875.1 Aplodontia rufa | reverse complement strand
CATTCATTTTATCCTAAATAGGTTTGTTGTATAATTTAATTCAATTCCTTTGATATTAAATGCTGTTCACTACTTTTGGAAATAGTTTACTTAATCTTTCCACTGTGGGATGTATTCAAGGAATATTGAAATGTCAGCTATATGTAGGGCAGTGTGTTAGATTCTGTGGGAGTTGCAGAGATAATTTAAATACATACTTTTCAGGGCTGTAGTGGTGGCTCAGTGGTTAGAGTGCTTATCTGTCATGCACAAGGACTAGAATTTGAATTCCAGCGCCACATACACAACTAAGTATTGGAGAAATGGAGACCAGATGAAAAAATAAATAAACTTCATTCTCTCTTTCATTCTCTTTAAAAAAATAAAATTAAAATACAAAATACATACCTTTCTCCTGAACATCTTTTTTTTTTTTTTTAAACAAAGAGGGACAGTGAGAGAGAGAAAGAGAGAAACAATTTTTATTTAGTTTTTTATGTGACTTTTGTTGCTCCAACACTTCATTGTGTACATGGTGCTGGAGTTTGAACTCTCGTACTCGCACATGCCGCACAAGAGCCATAACTGCCAAGCAACCACTCCAGCCCTCTCCTGAACATCTTATAAATTTTAGAAGGGGGAAGTATATGGCTAGAATGATAGAATTCTTTGTGATTTTTCAGGGGAGGAACAGATAACTCCATACTGGATAGAGTTAATTTTATGTGTCAGTGGGCCACTGTGCCTTAATATTGAGTCAAGCATCCATGTTTCTGTGAAGATATTTTTTGGATGAGATTAATATTTAAGCTGGGCATAATGGCTCACACCTGTAATCCCAGCAGGTCAGGAGGATCACAAGTTCAAAGCCAGGCTCAGCAATTTAGTGAGAGCCTGTCTCAAAATAAAAATGAGCTAGGGATAGGGCTTAGTGGTTAAGCGCCCCTGGATTGAATCCCTGTTACCAAAAAAAATTAAATGGGTAGGTTTTGAGTAAATAAATTAGCCACCATAAAATGTTGATGGATGGACCTTGACTAATCTACTGAAAGCCTTAATAGAACAAAAGACTGACCTCTTGTAAGTAAGAAGGAATTTTACCAGCCTACTGTAGATTTTGGATTTACCGGTCTGTTTGAATAACACACACACTATTTTTTCTTTGCTTTCACACCACAGTCAATACAAAAGGCTTCTATAACCCTTACAACCTAGGGATTTCTTGCCAGCAAGCAAGTAGCTGTATAAAAGCAGACACACAAGCTGGGTGTCCTCTAATTTAGTAGACTTCTGGCACTATCCGATGTTTAATTCTGTGGAAATAGTG
The DNA here is from genome assembly GCA_004027875.1 of Aplodontia rufa. Classification (NCBI taxonomy): domain Eukaryota; kingdom Metazoa; phylum Chordata; class Mammalia; order Rodentia; family Aplodontiidae; genus Aplodontia; species Aplodontia rufa. The sequence goes on along the minus strand of PVKS010025621.1, from coordinate 28,431 downwards.
CCCATAGTTTGAGGGTTTAGTCCCAAGAATATCCTAAACCCCAGATTTTACCTGTGCTATAAATTAGGTTTCCCATATCCCCTTCCTTAAGTTTGATTAATTTGCTTGAGTGACTCACAGAACTCATCTGTTGGTATTCTAAAGGATATTAGGAGAAAGATAAACAAATAGGTAAAATATGAGAAATGAGGTTTGGAGCTTTTATGCCCTCTGGGTACACCATCTAGAAAAATCTCCAGATGTTCAGCTTTAGCCCTGTCCTATTGGGGATTTTATGGAGACTTCTTTGCGTAGGCATGATTGAAGCATGGACAACTCTATCAAAATGAGATTGGACGAAAAGTGTCTAATGCCAGTAGGTTGGATGGAAAAAAACAGCAAGGCCTGTGGGTCAGCAATCTGCTTAGCCTCTCAATGCAGCAGTATGCAGGGCAGGACCGCTCTGGAATGAGCTGGGACTTGGGATCTATTATCAGACAAAGGTAGGTCAGAGAATTTAAAAGGGAAGATTAGGGAGTTTCTGTAACCTGTTTGGGGAAGAGAAATTCTAGTTTCTGGGCCTGCCTTAGGTTTTTTCCACACCATGTTTTCGAAAATACACCCTTAATTTTAAACCCACTTATTTATCAACTAATTTTTTTTTTTTATGATGCTGAGGATCAAACCCAGGGCCATCAGCATGCTAAGCATGTGCTCTAACACTGAACTAGATTCCCCACACCCTCTCTGATTCCCTGTTTAACATAATAGAGCATACATTTAATAGACTGCTTTGTGTTTTTTCTCTGTCTTGTTTTAAATTTCCCAGTTTTTGTTAGCATGCTTTATTGATAGCGTTTTCGAACTTATTTTGTCATACTTTGTAACTTTGTAGCTCTTTCTGGAACTATTAAATTTGCGCTCTTTTTTAGAACCATGAAAAATCATCATGTACACTTAGGTGCTTGAATGAATTTATTGTCCATTCTTATCTTTTAGTGGGTTGAGGTGCTAGAGATTGAACCCAGGGCCTTGCTCTACTACTATCACCGCCAGACACCACTGTTGCTGAGTTCTTAATTTTGATATAGCAAAGTATAAGATTCTTGTTTATAGTGCACTCAATTTTATTTCTGGAAATACAGTGAAAGCTTTTGATCAAATTCAGGTCTTCATTTCAGGAGATTACATCAACTTTTGATTAATTTTCTCTTATTTGTTGTCAACCAGGGACATCGGTTAACTATTGGATCTTCATAACTACCATCTCTCCTTTTTATTGCTGTACTAATTTTTACTTTTATTTTACATTTTGTTTGCTTTTTCTCCAAATTATTCTTGTAGTGATTTGATATTACTGCATTGGTTTATTTTATTTCATTTTTCTTTGTAGTGGGGATTGATGCCAGGGGAGCTCTACAACTGAGCTTTTTATTTTGAGACAGGATCTCACTAAGGTCCCCAGGATGACCTTGAACTTGTGATCTATCTGCCTCAGCCTCAAGTAGCTGTGTACCATCATACCTGGCCTGTTAATTTGTTTGTTTGGTTTTGGTTTTGTTGTTTGTTTGGTACCAGAGATTGAACACAGAGGTGCTTAATTACTGAGCTACATTCCAGCCCTTTTTTATTTTTTATTTTGAGACAGGGTCTCACTTAAGTTGTTGAGGCTGGCTTTGAACTTATAATCCTCCTGCTTCAGCCTCCTGGGTTGATGGGATCATAGATGTGTGCCTCCATGCCCATGCATTTATTGTTCTTTTGCTTTCCTGTGATAAATATTGATCCTGAATGCTTTTCATCTTTTGAAAACCATGTTTTATTTCTGTCATTGTTCTCTTTTCTTTTTTCCCTCCTTTATTCATTGCTTCTTTTACTTCTTTCTTCCCTTGCTTTTTCATCTTTTCTGCAAGAATTTTCTTGATTCCATACCCTTCTTTTTTTCCTTCCTCCTTCCAGTATAAGCTGCTTGCCTGAATATGAAATGCAGATTCTTTTTTGATTCACTCTGAATTCCCTTGGGTGTAGTTTGAATGATTTGGTTAGGTTTCATAACAGCTAATAGAATTTTCTGTTGATTTTTCTCCCTCTACTTCGGAATGAACTTATTTGCTACTGGAGAGTTATGGCACTTTTTTCATTGTGGTGATGCTGAGGTTGAAGTTGAGATAGATTTATTCGTAATTGTCTTAGTCCTGTTTTCTCCTGTTTAGCCTTCCTTCTAGATAAAGTTCAAAGTATAAAGCCTTGTCATTTCCTCCTGACTTATAAAGTATTATTTGGTCATTAGAAGGAAGGGAACTCAGGGCATTCCACATCTTTTCCCTTATCACACCTACATCCCAGTCCCCATCTACCAAGTTAGAGGGTGGCAATGAAAATTCTCTGGAGGAAGAGTGGGCAAGGAGTGTTAGGTGTGGATTCTGAGCTTAGTCTTGCAGATTGGAATGACTCAGTCTATGAATGATTTTGTGGCAGGGGGTGGGGAATACTAGGGATGAAACCCAGGACCTCCCACATAATTGGTAAGTTCTCTACCACTGGGCTATATCCCAGTCCTTTTTATTTTTTTATTTTGTGACACGGTCTTGCTAAGTTGCCTAGGGGTTCAGGTCCACAGTTTAACTTTGAGTAATGCTATTTTCTCTGTTAAAATAACGAGACTTAGTTATGCAGTAGATATTTTAGGTAACTAGGGTATTTCAGGTTGTCCCATGAGGCTGAATAGCTGACAGTTACTTACTCTAGCTTCTGGAGGACTTTTTGCTCACCAAGGTAAATGTTAACCTTCATCATATTCTCTTTGTCTCAAACCCCAAACTGGATTTTGTGGACTGAAAAAAATCTTTTCTTTTCATCCCTCCCTAACCAAGAAATATGATACAAGTTTGAAATTTTCTATTTTGTTGATATTAAATCAGCAGTGAAGTAAAGACTTTTTAATACCTCCCCATAACTACCGAAAATATAGATAAATTGAAATTTGGGAAGAACATAATCTCATAATCCTAATAGTATTTTAAATTAAATACATTTAGCTTAAACAAAACCCACTGTTTTCCTCTTTTAAAAAAAAAAGTTAGCTACAAACTAATGAATACCATCTGATAGGTGATATTTCAAAACTGCTGCTTGATACTTGGAACAGAATGCTAAAAGGCCCTACCTGAACATGTGAATATGGTGAGTTGTAGACGTAAATCTCATATCTTCTGCTTTCTTACCAGTTCGATCCTTTGGTACAGAAGACAGACCAACAGATCGTCCAATACCTCCTCGAGATGAAGTCTTTGAATACATTATATTCCGTGGGAGTGATATTAAAGATCTCACTGTTTGTGAGCCACCAAAACCACAATGTTCTTTGCCTCAGGACCCAGCCATCGTTCAGGTAACTGAAAGTAAATTGTTTTGGAGTACGAGTAAACTTCACACACTTGCATGACTAGCCTTGACTTGCCTTTCCCAGTTGAATGTTTACATAGCTCACTATTTCAGAAGACCCTGAATAATGTTCTTACCTAGGTTTTTCTATTTTTATTGTAAATCTGACTAAATAAGAAATAGTTGAGGAATCTTTTTATTATAAAGTATTTTCTAATTTAAGCAATACTATAGTGTTAAAATGGCTAGCATTTATTGAGAGCTAATTCTAGAAAATACACTATTCAAACCACAAGCACTATATATAAATCAGTCCTCATAGTACACTCTGAGTTTGATTCACTTTTACAAGTAAGGAAGTTGAAACAGAACTACAATTTGAACATACCCAGGCAATTTGGCTCCAGAATCTAGGATCCATACCACTACACTATTCAGATAAAGGTTTATATTACAAACCAGGGTGGTGATAACTACTCCTAAGTAAAATTGTTAGGTTTTATGGGAGGAAAGTGCTGAATCACATTATGTACTTTGTGCTATGTAGTGGTATATAAGATAGTATAAATAGGGGGCTGGAGTGGTAGCTCAGTGGTTTGAGCACTTGCCTGATTATGCATAAGGACCTAGGTTCAAACCCCAGTATCACATACACAGTTAAGTGTCAGAGAAACAAAGGCAGATGATAAAATAAATTTTTTTTTTTTTTAAAAAGAGAGAGGGACAGTGAGAGAGACAGAGAAAGAGAGAAACAACTTTATTTAGTTTTTCACATGGCCTTAGTTGCTCCAACACTCAGTTGTGTACGTGGTGATGGGGTTTGAACCCGGGTCCTCATGCTTGCCAGGCAAGCGCCGAAACCGCTGAGCCAGAAACCGCTGAGCCACCGCTCCAGCCCAAAATAAATTTTTAAAAATAAGGAAAAAGCATAAATAGAAAAGGATTTTCATGTAGACAAGTTCTTAAGTTTCCAAAATAAAAACTTAACTGTAAATGTTCCCAGAAAGAGAAACTGGAAATTTGCATGTTGTATTAAAAATAGAAACACATAATATGTAAACAGTGGTAAATTATTAATTAAAGAGGGTATCCATGGGGCTGGAGCAGTGGTTCCACAGCTGGAGTGCTTCCCTGGCATGTGACCTGGATTTGAACCCCCGCACTACATACACAACCAAATATTAGAAAAACAAAAACAGATAAAAATATAATAAAAATTGACTCTCTCTCACTTTTTTTTTTTTTTTTTTTTTTTTTTGAGAGAGAGAGAGAAAGAGAATCAATTTTATTTAGTTTTTCACGTGGCCCTCATTGCTCCGAGACTTCATTGTGTACGTGGTGCTGGGGTTTGAACTCTTGTACTCGTGCTTGCCAGACAAGCGCTATAACCTCTGAGCCACCACTCTAGCCCTCTCTCACCCTTTCTGAAGAAAAAAATTTCAGATGAAGAGTGAAAAGGACCTTGTGGTATTTATTTACTATTTTTCCCTGAAAGTTTTCTTTGGTGAAGGAAGTGCGATTTAATCCTAAGAAAATATGAATCTCTTGGATGGAAAAAGAAAAGATTCTTTCCTTCTATCTTTCTTGGTACTGGGGATTAAATACAGGAGAACTCTTCCATTGAGCCCCCAAGTTTAGTGGGGGGTTTTTTGGTTTGGTTTGGTTTTGGGGGGTTTTTGTTTGTTTGTTTCTTTGTTTTTTTCCTTCATTTTGAGACAGGGTATTGTTAAATTACCTAATCTGGCCTGGAACTTCGTGATCTTCCTGATTTCTCTTACCTGGTCACTGGGATTACAGGCATGTGGCACCCCTGCCTAGCCAAGACACATTCTTTTTTTTTTTTTTTTTTTTTTTTTTTTTTTTTAAGGGAGAGGGACAGTGAGAGAGACAGAGAAAGAGAAACAACTTTATTTAGTTTTTCACATGGCTTTAGTTGCTCCGACACTTAGTTGCGTACGTGGTGCTGGGGTTTGAACCCGGGTCCTCGTGCTTGCCAGGCAAGCGCCGAAGCCACTGAGCCACCGCTCCAGCCCCCCAAGACACATTCTTAATAGAGATAGCTGCCTACTTCAAAGACTGGTGTTATCTTATTTACTGGCCTTTATATAATCATTTAATAATTCTCTGGCAACCATTTATTTGAGTAGTCAGTTTTATGGAGGGAGAAAAACAAAGGCAGCACAAATCAAAATGGTGTCAAAAAACTTCTTCCAGTCATCATACTCTTCAACTTGTTCATTTTATTCATTCATTCAGCACTACTTCTTGAGTGCCTAGTATGTACTTGCTATTAACAGTGAACACAAGGGGCTGAAGTGGTGGTTTGCCTGGCATGCGCAAGGATGCAGGTTTGAACCCCAGCACCATGTACGCAACAGAGTGTTGGAGCAAAGAAAGCCATGTGAAAAACAATAAAGTTGATTCTGATTGTCTTTCTCTCTCACTGTGCCTCTCTCTCTCTTAAAAAAAAAAAATCTGTGAACACAAAGATTTTATCATAAATGATCTTACATCCCAGTATCCTTCAATACATTCATATTTATATTATGAAATATTACAATAACAATAAAATATATATGTATTAAGTATTTTGTAGGTTTAGTTAGTTAAGGTTTATTTAAATCTTCCTCAGTGCAATTACCTGTAAAAATGTAAATGGCATTGTGTGGGATATGTGGGTTTCTGCATCTCTTTCCTATAACTTTAATAGGCCTCAGATGATTGAAGACAAGAAAAAAAAAATCACAAGTGAGATGTTTTATTTATTTCAGTACCAGGCTGAAACTGTATTAGTGAATGCAATTTTTCTTTAAGAAAAGTTACTTTACTTATTTAAGTAACTTTTCACTTATTCTTTCCTAAATCTGCTGTAAAACTCTTAAATCACAGGAAGACTTTGTTGTAGAAAAAAGTTTATAATTCCCAATGAGTATGAAATTGGTACATGACAAATATTGAAATCAGAAGGTCCAGCTATTATATAAATAAACATTGTAAGTCATTGTAGTTGCTTTTGTAATACTAGTTATAATTTAATACTTAAAGTTTAAAAACTGCATTTCTATTATATCCATGTTGATTAGAGCTCAGGCAAATAACCCGTGATTTTTTTTCAGTCTTCACTAGGTTCATCTACTTCTTCATTCCAGTCAGTGGGTTCCTATGGACCTTTTGGCAGGATGCCAACATACAGTCAATTCAGTCCAAGTTCATTAGTCGGACAACAGTTTGGTGCCGTTGGTGTTGGTATGTGACACTTTTTCTTCCCTTATAATTTGATTAAAAATTTAGGGGTTTCTGGTTGCTGTGGTAGACTGGGAAAAGATAAAATTCAAAGTACAGGGGCTAGAACGCTTGCCTGGCATGCGTGAGGACCCAGGTTCAAACTCTAGAACCACATATACACAACTAAGTGTTAGGAAAATGAAAACCAGATGAAAAAATAAAATTGATTCTCTCTTTCTCACTCACTCTTTTAAAAAAAAGAAAAAACTTCAAAATAGAGTTTCTTCTAAATGAGCAGGCTTTCACACCATCGTGCAGTCAAAGAATCATCGGTAAAAACCATTATAAGTTGGAAACCCATCTGTATTCCTATTGCATTTTAATACTTTTATTTGCAATTAATTTTTCATTTTAATTTTAATATACTTTATAGAAAGAGCTTCTTAAAATGAAGGAAAATGTCAGCATCCAACAGAAACTTGGGTAAGGGTTTAAAACTTAGAGTTCACAGAAAAAGAAATGCAACTAGCCCTTAAACATGTGAAAATATACTTTTCTTGCTATAATAAAGAAATACATATACCAAATCTACACTGAGACACCATTTCTCACTATCAGTTCAATAGAACCCTGAAATTTTGAGTACATGCTCTTGGCAAGTCTGTGAGGAAACAGATACATCCATTAAAAAGTAATGTGCCAGATAGATTTAAAGTACTATCTTCTTAAGCTGATGCTAAGATAATTCTTAATGTACAGAGATTAGATCATTATTGAACTTAAGTTATGTATGCTTATTTAAAAAGCATCAAAACATATTCCATCATATGCTACCATTGACAGGTAAACAATAAGAAGTTATGGCTACAATCAGACAAAAAGACTCCTAGAAACACTGAATGGTACAAATTGATCAGCGACGAGCAGGGCCTCCCTTCCCTTTTTTTTTTTTTTTTTTTTTTCCCTTCATCTTCTTTCTCCAAGTCCTGAGGATCAAAACCAGGACCTCACACACGTTAGGCAAGCACTTTGCCACTGAACTGCATCCCCAGTCCCTGATCAGCCATTTAAATTAATTGTTGCAAAGATTGAAATAAAAGAACATGAGCACAATTAGATTCCCCTCCCCTCATTATTTACTTTGATTGATGAGGTGACTAGTTGTTAACAAATAATTGAGACACGTTTACTGGTGTGCTGTGGCATCTGTCTGATTTGCATTTACTCCCTTTTTTTCTTCTTTTTTAAGAAAGAGAGAAGCAATTTTTATTTAGCTTTTTCATGTGGCTTTCATTCCTTTGATACTATATTGTGTACGTGGTGCTGGGGTTTGAACTCGCATACTCACGTATGCCAGGCAAGCACCGTAACGGCCCAGCCACGGCTCCAGACCCTGCATTTACTCTTATGGGCAAGATGGACACAGACAATTGCATTCATTTCAGTTGATTAAATAAGTAACCAGTTATTTTAATGATGATTATCTTAGGTCTTCAGTGGTTTTTTTTTTTTTTTATTGTTGTTGTTTTGTTTTTTTAAGAGAGAAGGACAGTGAGAGAATCAATTTTATTTAGTTTTTCATGTGGCCTTTGTTGCTCCCAAGACTTCATTGTGGTGCTGGGGTTTGAACTCACGTATTCATGCATTTAGTGCAAGCGCAATAACCACTGAGCCACCGCTCCAACCCTGTTGTTTTTATTTTTAAAGAGAGAGGTACAGTGAGAGAAAGAGAATCAGCTTTATTTAGTTTTTCATGTGATTTTTGCTGTTCCAATACTTCATTGTATACATGGTCCTGGGGTTGGAATCCGAGTCCTCACGCGTACCAGTCTGTAACCACTGAGCTGCTCCATCCCTGTCTCCAGTGTTTTGTACAAATTAATTTTTAAGCACTAAATTTGATAAAGAATTAGAAGACATGCATATGAACTTTACAGGTAGCATAAAACCAGGAGGTTATTTTATGTCAGACTAAGGATTGTTAAAGATCTGCTATGGCAAAATATAAAGGAATTATTCTAGCTAAAAAGCAGACATTGTCAAACTGGAAAAGAGAGAACAAGATAGATCCAGTTTAATGATGTTACAAGAGATGCAGTGAAATATAGCAAAAGAATGTCGTAACAGTACAAAGGTCAATGCAGCAGGAAGTTACACCATCCTGAATGTATATGTTACTTTTATAAAAAAAAAAGTATATGTTACTTTTATTTTAAAAAGTGTATGTTACTTTTATTTAAGAGATTGTGGAGTATACTCCACAATTGCAGAATATTGTTTCTTTTCAAGTAGAAAGTTCAACAATATAGATCAAATCCTGGGTCATAAAACAAGTATTATTAAATTCCAGAAGGAAGCTGGGACCTGTAGAACACACCTGTAATCCATAATGCTTAGGAGACTGAGGCAGGAGGATTACAGATTTGGGTACAGCCTTGCAAACTTAATGAGACCCTGGCTCAAAATAAAAACAAATAAATAAAAAGAAATGCAGGATATAGAACAGTAGGAGAACATCCCTGGGTTCAGTCCCCAGTGCAAAGAAAAAAAAAAAAACAGAAAGATTGAAATTGTACATGTTTTTTTTTTTTTTTTTTAAGAACGAAGGACAATGAGAGAGAGAGAGAAAGAATCAATTCAGTTTTTTATTTAGTTTTTCACATGAGCTTTCGTTGCTCTGACACTTAGTTGTGTACGTGGGTGTGTAACCGCCGAGCCATGGCTCTTAAAACTACAAATAAACTGTGGAATTAAGAAAGGTATTTTGAATAATCTCCAAATTATTTGGGGTTTGTTTGTTTGTTTTTTAAAGAGAGAGGGACAGTGAGAGAGACAGAGAAAGAGAGAAACAACTTTATTGAGTCTTTCACATGGCCTTTGTTGCTCCAACACTTAGTTGTGTACATGGTGCTGGGGTTTGAACCTGGGTCCTCGTGTTTCCCAGGCAAGCACCGAAACCGCTGAGTCACCGCTCCAGCCCATTTCCAGATTATTTGAAATGGAACAAACTTGTTAATCTTCAATAGATGAAAGATGAAATCACAAGAAAAATTTTAAAACATTTTAAATTTAATGACCACAAAATGTAATACCAAAATTTTTAGTTTAAGAAGCTATAGAAGGAGTTGAGGATTTAGTTCAGTGGCAGAGCGATTGCCTAGCACCCACAAGGCCCCAAGTTCGGTCCTGGAAAAAAAAAAAGAAGAAGCTATAGAAAAGGAAAGAAAATTATCCCAAAATTAATAGAAGAAAATAAGAGCCAATGTTAACAAAATAGAAACACAGTATTATATGATGTATATGAATCATCAACAATAAAGTTAAGAGTTGATTTTCCTTGAAAATTTTTATAAAATTGACAAGTCCCTAGCAAGACTGATCAAGGAAAGAGAGCAAATACCCAGGTCATCAGTATTAAGAATGAAAGAATAGCCAGGCACAGTGGTGCTTGCGTTTAATCCCAGTGGCTGGGAAAGCTGAGGCTGAAGGATCATAAGTTTGAGGATAGTCTTAGCAACTTAATGAGATCCTGTCTCAAAAATAAAGGACTGGGGATGTAGTTAAGTGGTAAAGTCCCTCTGGGTTCAATCCCAAACCCTCCCCCGTAAAAAAAGGAATGAATATGACAAATTATTTTAAAACTTCTATAAAAGTAGTTCTTACTGGAAAGGGAGTAATTTTACTCTCCTTCCCTAGGGACATTTACTGACAAAATGTGGTTACAAGTAGGAGATACTACTGATGTCTAGTGGAGTGAGTAGAGGCTAGAGATGCTAGTAGGTTAACCCCCTCACCCCAAAATTGATTCATTCTTTCTCTCCTCCTCCTTCCCTTGCTCCCTCCCCCCACTCTCTCTCACTGTCCCCCTCTCTTAAAAAAAAAGTCATACCTATTCTAAAATTTATGTGGAAATTAAAAACTTAAAAGTAATCAGAACAGTCTTGAAACAGTTTAAGGTTTACACACCCCAGTTTCAAGACATATTATACAGCTACAGTAATCAGAACTTTGAAGTATTGGCATAAGAACAGACAAATATAAAAAGGTAAAGAATAGAAGATGCAGAAGAAATAAACCCTCTCAAATACTGATTTACAACAAAGGTAGTAGTGAAGAAAGAAGCCCCACTTTAACAAATGGCAGTGTAGATCCTGGATCTCTATGGAAAATACAAATCTGAACCTTGCCTGACCATTCATAAAGAATAATTTGAGGGGATGCGGATTTAACTTAATGGCAGAGCACTTGCCTAGCACGCTCAAGGCCCCAAGTTCGGTCCTCAGCCCTGAAAAAAAAAAGAATAATTTGAGGTCTGGAGTGGTGGCTCAATGGTTACAATGCATGCTTGACATCTGCAAGGATGCTGGTTCGAACCCCAGCATCATGTACATAACAGTGTCAGAGCTATGAAAGCCACATGTTAAAACTAAATAAAATTAATTCTCTCTCATGTCCCTCTTCTAAAAATTATTGTTATTATTATTTTTGAGGTATATTGTATAGACGTAAATCAGTAGCAGAATTGGGGCAGGAAGAGGAGGTGAGGTATGACCAAGAACTCAGAAGAAATAGAGGATGTAGAATTTGCTAACCGACTAATGTGTACTCCAGGGGGCAGCAGAGGAAGGTTGAGTGGATTGAGGAAGCACAGAGAGCAGCATGGAACTAAGAATATGCATCACCAGTGTAGCTTACATTTTGGTCATTGCCCGAAACTAGAGCTAGTGGGATGGATTTGGGTCCCCCCACAGAATTCTGAAAAGTGCTAGTCAAAACATTCCCATGGATGTTGTGGGAGTTTATGTTTGGTCTCTTCCTGATCTGGCTGGAATGACACTACCTAACTGTAGTGCACCTCCAAAGGAGTCTTAGTGGCTCCCATTGACTAAGATACTGTGCTATGTCCTGCCACCCCACCTTTTTGGGGTTTTTTTGTTGGTACCAGGGCTTGAACCCAGGGGTGCTTAACTGCTGAACCTCCCCAGCCCTTTTTTATTTTCATTTTGAAACAGAGTCTCACTAAATTGCCGAGTTTGTCTTTGAACTTGCAATCTTCCTCCCTCAGCCTCCCAAGCCACTGCCACCACACCTGGCTAGGAAGAATGTCTTAAAGTTAGTAAGACCATAAAAAGTTAGTAATAGTTGAAGAAACGCAGTTACCTACTCTGGGAATGAGCAGATTACAAGGGGCATGATCATAATCTTTATGTTTTAAGAGTAGAGGTGTAAACTGCTGGTGTGGGTTAAACTGGTTAAAAGAAGGAAAATGATGAGAGAAGGCGTAGGCAAATAAGGGGAGGGCTTAAAGTAGTTTAAACTTCTTTTTTTTAAAGCGGAACAGTGAGAGAGAAAGAGAATTGATTTTATTTCGTTTTTCATGTGACTTTTTTCTTTGCTCTGACACTTCATTGGGTATGTGGTACTGGGGCACGAACCCCTGTCCTTGCATATGCCAAGCAAGCACTGTAACTGCCAAGTCACCACTCCAGCCTCTAGCTTAAAACTTTTGAAGAAAGTAATAATGTGATTATATTTATCCTTTTTTTTTTTAAGAGAGAAGGACAAAAAAGAATAAGAGAAGGACAGTGAGAGAGAGACAGAATCAATTTTTATTGAGTTTTTCACATGGCTTTTGTAGCTCTGACAGTTGTGCATATGGGTGTTGGCGGTCTGAACCTGTGTACTTGCACATGTTGGCAAGAGCCATAATTGCCAAGCCACCATGGTAGCTGCCAAGCCATCGCTCCAGCCCCTATATTTATACTTTTTTTTTTTTTTTAAGAGAGAGGGACAGTGAAAGAGACAGAGAGAGAAATAACTTTATTTAGTTTTTCACATGGTTTTAGTTGCTCCAACAATCAGTTGTGTATGTGGTGCTGGGGTTTGAACCCAGGTCCTCGTGCTTGCCAGGCAAGCGCCGAAACCGCTGAGCCACTGCTCCAGCCCCATATTTATACTTTTTAAATTTTTTTTTTTTTATAAAGGATTATTCTGACTACCATCTTAGATTGGGTTTAGAGGTTGGGGAATGGGGAATGTTGAAATACAGAGAAAGCCTCCATAAATGAAATACTAAGTAAGAAAAGAATATAGCATATAAAAAGTGAGTCATCAGGGCTGGAGCACTGGCTCGGTGGTTGCGGTGCTTGCCTGGCATGCATCCGTAGTTCAGCAGTTAGAGTGCTTGCTGGCATGCACAAGGAAGGACCTGGGTTCGAATCCCAGCATCTCCTACACAACTAAGTGTCAGAGCAATGAAAACCTAAATAAAATTCATTTTCTCTCTCTCTATCACCGTCCCTCTCTCTTTAAAAAAGAAAAAAGAAAGAAAGTGAATCATCCAGAAGTTCTGTAGAAACTTAGAGAAGATTATTGACATAAGCAAATATGGCAGATAACTAACTGGATCTATTCTAGTTTTAACAACTGTTTACTTCCAACCAAGTGTGCTGGACTTTATGTTAGTTAATTTATTTATTTATTTTAAGAGAGGGAGAGTGAGAGAAAGAATCAGTTTTATTTAGTTTTCCATCTGGTTTTCATGGCTTCAACACTTAGTTGTATATGTGGTGCTAAGATTTGACCCCGGATCCTCATACATGCCAGACAAGTGCTCCAACCACTGAGCCACAGCTCCAGCCTCTGTGTTCGATTTATTCACCCTATATTGCCATAGTTTTCCCAAATTATTATTATTATATCTTTTGATATCAGGGATTGAATCCAGGAGTACTTAACCACTGAGCTAACTCCCTAGCATTTTTTATTTTTTATTTCGAGACAGGGTCTTACTAAATTTCTTAGGCCCTCACTAAGCTTCTTAGCCTGGCTTTGAACTTGGATTCCTCCTGCCTCAGCCTCCCAGATTGCTGGGATTATAGGTATGCGCCACTGTACCCAGATCACAATTATTATTTTATACACTTAATTTCTAGGATTATTAACTTATACAGATGTTATAGCAGGGGGTAGGTAGATAAATGACATTTTATATAATTGAAGATGTAAAACTTTTTTTTTCTTTTTTTTTGGGGGGGTTTAAAAAAAATCTTTTCAAGCTGGAAGCTCCTTGACATCCTTTGGAACAGAAACATCAAACAGTGGTACCTTATCCCAAAGTAGTGCAGTTGGTTCTGCCTTTACACAGGATACAAGATCCATAAAAACACAGTTATCTCAAGGTAAGCCTTTTAAGCCTTTTTTTCCTTCATATATTTTCATATGCATTTTTATTGTTTTAGTCTCTCTGAATGTAAGAGTGTTTGAGTTTTTAAATTACATGTATTATTTATTTAGTTCTTAGTTTTTTTTTTTTTTTTTAAAGAGAGGGACAGTGAGAGAGACAGACAAAGAGAGAATCAATTTTTATTTAGTTTTTCCTGTGGCTTTCGTTGCTCTGACACTTCGTTGTGTACATGATACTGGGGTACCACTTACACACTTAAATGATTGACTTAAATCATGAAACTGAAATAGTGAACATTCTGTAACATGCTTTTGCATAGCAATTATATAATTTTGAATGCCACTTAACTATATCAAATCTGTCCCAGATTCACCACCACGGAAAATGAGCTAGCCTATATGAATTTGAAATACCATCTGAAAAAAATGTTGTTGCACAGTTGCATCTTTCCATAGCATCCTCACAGGAAGTGGAGCAGTCTTTCTCAGCGTGGACCATCCAACAACAGTATCATCTGGAGCACTTCTGGAAAATGTAGTTGCTAATGCAGGCCTACTACATCATAATCCCCTGAGCAGGGATCTGCATTTTTAAAAACTTCTTCAAGAATCCTATTTTAGGCTGTAGTAGTGGCTCAGCAGTAGAATGCTTGCCTGGCATATGTGAGGACCCAGGTTCGAACCACAGCACCACATACAAAACCAGATGGAAATATATATATAAAAACTCTCAGGCTGGAGCAGTGGCTCAGCAATAGGGCGCTTGCCTGGCATGCACAAGAACCCAGGTTAAAACCCTAGCACCAACCACATATACAGCTAAGTGTTGGAGAAACTAAAACAAGATGAAAAATAGTTATCTTTTTCTCACTCCCTCTCTCTCTTTAAAAAATTAAAGAAAAGAAAGCCTGTTTCATTTTAAAATTATATTTCCATCAGTTTCATAACCTTCGGTAGTCAGTCTGTTTTTATCCCGATAAAGTGGATATTATTCATTGCTTTATATGACTGCTTACTTTCAGTAAAACAATATAAAGTCATTTTAGAATGATGCTATAATCACAGGACAAGACTCTAAAAAGATGTTTTTTTGAAAAAAATATTTCAAAAAAGTGTTTTTGTTGTATGAAAACGAAGGCAGTGCTAAACATAATCCTATATATTACACTTTAAATATTTTGGAATAGTTGTAGTTTCTGTTATTCATTACTGACTTAAAATATCTTAATTTTTAAATATTTTGAAGATTTGTTGTAAATGAAATAAAAGTATAGTAAGCATTAAGAAGAATATAATAACCATAAACTTGGTACCCAGAAATAACAAATATTTACGTTTTATGTATTCTTTTAGACTTTTTTCTAGGCTAAGTGTATATTTGTGCATATGTTCATTGCTTTTTATGTCTTATTATTTTAGATTTCTTTACTAAGATAATACTTAATTTTTTTTTTTTTAAAGAGAGAGGGACAGTGAGAGAGACAGAGAAAGAGAGAAACAACTTTATTTATTTAGTTTTTCACATGGCCTTAGTCACTCCAACACTCATTTGTATACATGGTGCTGGGGTTTGAACCCAGGTCCTAGCGCCGAAACCACTGAGCCACCACTCTAGCCCTATACTTAATCTTTTTTTGAGAATCAGTTTTATTTAGTTTTTCATATGGCTTTCATTGCTCTGACACTTCATTGTGTACATGGTGCTGGAGTTTGAACCCACATACTCATATGTGTCACACACTCACCATAACTGGTGAGCCACTACTCCAGCCCCAATACTTAATCTTTCTAAAGCATTAATTTCCTTAACTATAAAATGGGGCTCTTCTTTTAAACTATCAGACTTATTTTAAGAATTGAATTTTCGGGGATCTAAGCAGTGGCTCAGCAATAGAGTGCTTGCCTGGCATACGTGAGATCTCTTCAAACCCCAGTACCATATATACAACTGAGTGTCCAGAGAGAAAAAAACCAGATGAAAGAAATTGAATTTTCAAAATGTTTGCAGTGCTCTTGTCTTAGTGCCTCAAACATAGCACATGCTTAGTAAATGTTAGCTCTTTTTTTCTTTAAGAGAGCAGGATAGGGCTGGAGCAGTGGCTTGGTGGTTACGGTGCTTGCCTGGCATGTGCAAGTACACGGTACAAGAGCAACGAAAGCCATGTGAAAACCTCAATAAAGGACAGTGAGAGAGAGAGAAAACCAATCTTTATTGAGTTTTTCACATGGCTTTCGTTGCTCTGACACTTAGTTGTATACGTGGGTGAGAGAAGGCCAGTGAGAGAGAGAGAGAGATAGAGACAGAGAATCCATCTTTATTGAGTTTTTCACATGGCTTTCGTTGCTCTGACACTTGGTTGTGTACGTGGGTGCTGGGGTTTGAACCCGTGAACTTGTGCTTGCATGGCAAGCGCCGTAACCGCCAAGCCATCACTACAGCCCCAATGTGTTAGCTCTCTTAACCAGTAGCCAACATCAAACCTAATATTGAGGGGCTGGAGTGGTGGCTTAGCACTTACAGTGCTTGCCTGGCATGTGTGAGGTTGCAGGTTTGAACCCTAGCACTATGAACACAATAAAGTGGTGGAGCAATAAAAGCCACATGAAAAACTAAATAAAATTGATTTTCTTTAAAAAAAAATTAATTCTGAAGTACTAGAGGATTTTTTTTTTTTAAGAGAGAGGGGGACAGTGAGAGAGAAACAATTTTTATTTAGTTTTTCATGCATCTTCTGTTGCTCCGAGATTTCGTTGTGTACGTGGTGCTGAAGTTTGAACTCACATACTCACAAAATGCAGGCCAAGTGCCATAACCGCCAAGCCACTGCTCCAGCCACAGGAATTCTTACTAATATCATAAATACAGATGCCTGTTATCACTACTACTTATCCTTATTCTGAAAGTTTTAGTTAAATCTGGAATACATGACGCAGGAGGCTGGAGTGGTTGCTCAGCTGCAGTGTACTTACCTGGCATGCCCAAGGTCCCAGGTTCAAACTCCAGCACCACAAACACAACTAAATGTCAGAAAAACAAAAAACAGATGAAAAATAAAAGTCTCTTACTCTCTCTCACTTTCTCTCTCTGTTAAAAAAAAATTCATGAGGCAATAAGGAAGTTGCGTAAGTATTGAAATTAGCATTATTTACCAATGTTAATTTTCTATTTGGAATTGAGAATTCACTGGAAAACTTAAAACTAAGAAGAGACTTAAATTAGACAGAGGTGAAATATAAACACAGAAAAATCACTTAACTCATATAATGTAATGGGAATTAAAGAAAAGACAGTAATGAAAAATAGGAAATTATGTGTGAGCTACATCATAAGAAATAGATCGGCTTCTATGCAGAATATAACTGAACGATGTAAAAGAAGTCACATATAATGACAAAAACATTTTGTTCCTAATTAAAGGATTCAGTACTGGGAAGACTTTTTTTTAATTTTTTTTTTTTTTTTTTTTTTTAAAGAGCGAGGTATAGTGAGAGGGAGAGAGAAAGAGAGCATCAGTTTTATTCAGTTTTTTGTATTATCTTCGTTGCTCCAACACTTGGTGTTGTGTCCATAGTGCTGAGGTTTGAACTTGAGTCCTCGGGCATGCCAGGCAAGCACCACAACTGCTGAGCCACTGTTCCAGCCTCTGGTATTGGAAAGACTTAGGTTAATTAAATTTATTTGTACTTTCAATCAATTCAAGTGGAATAGTAGAACAACTTAGGGTTTTTTTTGTTTTTGTTTTTGTTTTGTGTTTTGTGGTACTGGGGAGTAAATGAACCCAGGGATGCTGTATCACTGAACCACATCTCCAGCCAAAAAACTTTATATCCCTTGCCATGACTGATCATTTAACAAAAAATATATTCCTTCCTGTTTACTTTTTTTACTCCTGTGCTGGAGATTGAATCTAGGACATTATGCATGCCAGGCAAGCACTCGCCTAAAAACTTTTCATATTACTAGCCCAAAAATATTTTTTTAAATAAATTCAAATCTTAAATTTTAAGCACATGCTTGTAACCACCAAAACTTGGGAGGCCCGAGGCAGAAGGATGGTGAGTTCACAGAGACAGCCTCAGCAACTTAGCAAGGCCTTAAACAACTTAGCAAGTCTCAATAAAATTAAAAAACAACTGGGGATGTGGCTCAGTGGTTAAGTGCACCTGGGCTCAATCCCCAGTACCAAAGGGGGTGGGAGTTGATAGTTTTATAAATTTAGGAGGTCATTTTATGTAGTATTGGAAATTAACTATAGCAAAACAGGCCAGGGGTGGGGATAAGCACCTGTAGTACTAACTAGGCAAAAGGATCACTTGAGCCCCACGAGTTCAAGGCCATTCTGGGCAGCATGAGGCCCTATCTCATCTTTTTGCTTTATAAATGATTATAAAATGTAAAATGTTTGCTCATAGGCTAAAACTTTAATAAACCACCATGATTTCCCATTATAATCAATGAAAAAAATGGTTTTTCTATTAATGATAACTTCATATTTGAATGTTTTTATGGTAGTCTAAATTCTTTGGCTTAAAGTGACTTTGTCATTAATGTCTGAAAATGGTGATACACATTTGTAATTACATACTTTATATAACCTGGTCCCTGAAGTATCTGGGTACACAATAACTGGTGCATTATCAGTGCTCACCAGTTTAACAGTTGTTTAAAGCCTGTGCAAAGATGCATACTTGGAAATATTTTGGCAAAAAATAATCATGATTTTTTGTTAAGGAAAACACTATATTGTAAAATATCATGAGATAACATTGCTCCCTGAGCAGAGATTTATAGCAAACATTGGAGAAGCGAAAAAATAAAAATGGTAGTAATGCCTAATGTTACACTCTTCAGTTAAAACTGACCAGGTTCTGACTTTATGAAAGGAAAAACATTTGTACGTACAAACCCCACATTAAAATTTGCCAAGAGATCTTTAAAATGGCAAAGAATGAGTATAGCTACTATGTAATTATCAGAAGGGTTTGTTTCTGGCCTTTTAATTTTGATGTTTAATTACCCAAGCACATAAAGTATTTAAGAATCACCTACCTCACTTTTTTATAATAGTACTTCATGGAGAGAGAGGTATTGCATTAGTTATCTACAGAAAGTACCAAAAACATTTAAATTTGTCAACATTATATTGTGGTAATTAATGGCTTAGCCTTCATTTGACCTGCCTTCAACATGATCTTTGATATTATTTCTGGAATCTTGTACCAGGAGGCAGTTTTTGAAAAACCGTATTCCACTAGGTAGAAAACACAGATAAGGTTATGGAGGTGGAAAGGTCTTCATTTTGTTTGTTTTTTAATGACCGGACTGCTGGACTCTGGCACCTGCCTGTAATTCCAGCAGCCCAGGAGGCAGAGACAGGAAGATTGCAAGTTCTAGGCCAGTCTAGGCAACTTAACAAGACACAGACTCAAAAAAATATGATGCCTAGGAGCATAACTCAGTGGCAGTTCCCCCCTGGCTTCAATCCTTAGTACCAAGAAGGGAAAATTTTAAGTAGATTAATTCATATTTGTGCTAAGGATTTGAATTGGTAGAGTAAAACTAGGGGCTAAGGCTCTAGCTCAGTAGTAGTCTTTACCTCACATGCACAAAGCCTTGGGTTTAATCCCCAGCTCTGCAAAAGAAAAAAAAACTAGACTTTTTTTTCTTCTTTCCTTAGGCTCTAGATAATTTTAAAATCCCAGGTTAGGGTAGATTCTTATCTTTTGGTTACATTTTAGGTCGTTCAAGCCCTCAGTTAGACCCTTTGAGAAAAAGTCCAACCATGGAACAAGCAGTACAGACCGCCTCGGCCCACTTACCTGCTCCAGCACCTGTTGGGAGAAGGAGCCCTGTATCAACCAGGCCTTTGCCATCTACCAGCCAAAAAGCAATAGAGAACCAAGAGCACAGGCGAGGTAGAACTTCAGCTATTTTCTGTTCTTTAATTGACTGATCAACATTTTTACCTCACCTTATTTTTCATTAGGATTTATTTTATATGAATGATCCTAGAAGATTTAAACTGAACTTAATAGAATGGTCAGTCTTTCAGATTTGACTTAGAGTGGGGTGGGGTGGGTGTACTTTTTGGGCACTGCATATAGGTTTTGTTTTGTGGGTTTCCCCATTTTTAATTTTATAGTAGTTTTTGGTCATATGTCCTGAGTTGATTTGTCACCTTGCATATCTCTTATAGCTGAAGTACACAAAGTTTCGAGGCCAGAAAATGAGCAACTCAGAAATGATAGCAAGAGACAAGTGGGTGAGTTATTTGGAACTGAAAGCCATATGCTGTGCTTCTCTTGGGGGAATGTATTAAATATATGATACATAAGTATTATAAAAGTGAAAGCAGGCATTATTAACTGTTAAAGAGTGCCACCAATGAGAGTGTTTGTGGTGATGGGATAGTTCTTTATAGGTTATCGTGGTGGTTATGTATATCTGTATATGTGGTAAAGTGTCATGGATCTGAGCATAAACACATACCAGAAAATGAGAACATGAAAAGTTGGTGGTGTCCACATAAGGTCTATACTTAAGTTAATTGCATTGTGCCAGGGTCAGTTTTGGTAATGTGCAATAGTTATATAAGATGTTACCATTGAGAAGGTAGGAGATGGGCCCAAAGGACCAGTCTGTATTTCCCCCACCCCTGTTTTCTTATTCTGTAATTATTCTTAAATAAAGGATGGTTAAAAATATACTACTCTTCTGAGCCAGCCACGGGGGCACATTCCTGTAATCCCAGCAATTCAGGAGACTGTGGGAGGAGGATCATGAGTTCAAAGCCAGCCGAAGTAACTTAACAAGACTCTATCTCAAAATAAAATATGAAAAGGGCTGGAAATGTGGCTCAGGTTGAACACCCCTGGGTTCTATCCTCAGTACCAAAAATAGTTATAAAACTCTTCCAGGGAAAAACCTCTTCTCAGTTATAGTCTTTTAATATATTCCTGAATGTTACCTGCTAGTAGGATTTGCACGTATATCTTTTGTACATGGTTCTATGGCTTCCTCTGTTGTTGTTGTTGTTTTTAAGATTTTTTTTTTTTTAAAGAGAGAGGGACAGTGAGAGAGACAGAGAAAGAAACAACTTTATGTAGTTTTTCACATGGGCTTAGTTGCTCCAATAGTTAGTTGTGTATGTGGTGCTGGGGTTTGAACACAAGTCCTCATGCTTGCTAGGCAAGCGCCGAAACCGCTGAGCCACCGCTCCAGCCCCTCCTGTTTTTTATACTGGGGACTGAACCCAGAGGCTCTTTAGGACTGAGCTACCTCTGCAGGCTTTTGTTTTGTTTTGGAGACAGGGTCTTGAACCTGCA
>PVKS010025620.1:0-29621 GCA_004027875.1 Aplodontia rufa | reverse complement strand
AAGAGAGAGACAGAGAAAGAGAGAAACAACTTTATTTAGTTTTTCACATGGCCTTAGTTGTTCTAACACTTAGTTGTGTATATGGTGCTGGGGTTTGAACCCGGGTCCTCGTGCTTGCCAGGCAAGCACTGAAACCGCTGAGCCACCGCTCTAGCCCCCCTTGACTAAATTCATAAGAAAAATATTTAAGATAAAAGTCATTTGTCAAAGTGAATTAAGTATAATTTTTCTGTTGGTGTCATGTTTCATACCTTCAAATATTTGTGTATAAATTTTGGAAATGGATAATGGTGATTGGTTGCATAATAGTATCAATGTACTTACTATCATCAAGCTATATATTTAAAATGCTTAGACTAGTCAATTTTAAGGTATGTATGTTTTATCACAATAAAAGTTTAATTAAAATATTTTGTGTGAAGTATTTTTATAAAGTATTCATTTATTAGACTATTGGCATATCTAAAAAAGCTTAATAAAATTATAAATTTAGAGTATTAAATGCTCAACTATAATCATTTTGTAATTTTTCAGAGCACTGGTTATGAAGAAAATCTTATACTTTAGATTTCTGTGCATGTGTTTTTTGTGTGTATTTTCCTATATGAAGTATATATATCCAAACATTTACATAATTACAGAAATAAATGAAAAGACAAAAATGGAAAAAACATTTTAAAATCCTTTTCAAAAAGTCTATTTGCACTATAATATCAAACAATATTTCAGAAGTACCTCCTACCTTCATAATTTTCTTCTGTTTGTAAGTTTGTCTTCCTTTTCCTATCAGCAGCTCTGATTTATCCATTTAAAATTTTTATGTTATTTCATTTTTTTGTTGCTTGTTTATTATCAGCATGTATTTTTGTACTATTTTCTTTGGACTTTTTTTTTATTGATGAGATTACATCTCAGTTTGTTAAAGAGAACCAGCTGTTTTCTTGAAAGATAATTTTCTGTAGCTGTTGTGTGCCATAATTACACTGCAATTACACAGCAATACCCATAAAAGCAGATGAGGATTCTATGTGTCCTTTTACCTCATTAGAAGTTGCAAAAATGATGGATGTACTCTATCCTAGTTTGACTATTGCCCTCTATTGGCAAATTCAAGTCTGTCATAATCCAAAAGATCGCAGCAATAAAAACAGAGAGATTTTGTGTGTTTGTTTTGTTTCGCTTTGTGTTTTTTTTAAACAATAGTAATACTTTAGGTCACAAGTTAACATCCTCAAAAGTTTCAAAAACACTTTTTTACAATTGGAATTAAAAATATACCTTTAATACTAAGCTATTAAAAAATCACTTAAGCTAATGTTGTATGAATTGGGGCTTTTTCCAGCACCAAACTGCAGAGCACTAATCTCTCCTTCACTCGAAATCTACTTGAATCATATCCATCTTTTCAGTAGAAAATCAGTTGGATTTTTTTTCCTTGTTCCCAGCATGTATCTCCCTCTTTGAAGCAATCCTCTTTAAGAAAATTGAGATTTTAAGTCTCTTACGATTTTCCAAATCAACAATTAATCATACCTTTATTATCACAGTGATTAAAAAACTTGAATATTTACGGATATGAAGAAGAAAGATTCATTTCAAATAGATTGCTGAAAAAAGGAATATTCATCTTGGGACACTGACTAATGTTTTCCTATTAAGATTGAAAAGGAAGATGTAAGAAGACCAACTTTAAAAAATAGCTGAAATCTCTCAAATACTGCAACACTTAATGTGAGTTCTATAATGGAAAAGTGTACATGTGCAAATAAACACCATTTTTCATGGACCTTGCATGCTGACTGGCAGTTGAGAAAGCTAGTATTTTAATAATATTTATTTTGGCAGAAGTGCCAGGAAACATTATAGTTTTGCAGCCAGTTAGGCAATGAGAGAAAACAAATCTTTTTATGAGTCCTTTTATGACCTTCTAGGAATCTGAAATTTTGATAGATTTTAAAGATTTTTAAATATGAAAGTAAAATGTTTCTAAATTTTGTTATTTCTACAAAGTAGTAGACTATCTTCCCAAATAAATAGTTTTAATGTAATTATCAGCTGCACAGCAAACCTACATAAGTATTGCTGCAAAGTTTCTGGATTGATGTCAGATTTAGGAGTGAAAATTAAAATTAGTTCATTCCTTTGCCAACGCTAACACAAAACTTGGAGCACGTTTCCTGAGATGGACTAAATTGGTGACAGCTTAGCTAACCACTGGGGAAGTTTTCTGTACAAGAGCTCTTATTCATTTAACAACTTCAGTTTAGCATGATCCCACCTCAGTTGCCTCTTCCTTTGTTTAATTAATAACACCATTGCCTTTTTGAGAAGAGAATTTATCTCACAAAACAAACAAATTTCAGGCAGAACCTATAGTGTTACAGAAGAGAAAAAATTTGTACGCCTGCAATGATGTGTCTTGTCTCTCATTCAACACTCTTGCCAAATGTCTGTTTGCAACTGTGCAGCAATTCTGAAGAGGAGCATAATGCATAATTGACAGGCTCGTTTTCTTTCTAGCAGTTTCAGTCACAGACTGTGAGCCAGTGTTGATTAGTCTTTAGCAGTGGACAAAGCTATGCAGGTTGCACATCCAGAGAATAACCTTCTTGATGGCATGGCAAGTATGTTGCAGAATATAGAATTGTACTCTGCATTATTTAACTTGTGGAAGAAAAAAAATCTAATACTTGTCTTTCAATTACTTGACTAGCTTATTTTGTTAAGGATAATATTTCTAAACCATATTTCAAAAATTTTTACTTTACTCTGCTCATTATTCCTCTTTATGTATTGATATTGTGAATAACCAAAAATGTCCTTTGCAAAGTAAGCAATCATTCATTTAACAAATATGTTTCAAATACTTATTGGTCAGGCATTACTGCACATGTTATGTATACGGCCATGAATAAAACAGGTAACTCCCTACCCAATGGAGTTTCCTTTCTATCAGAGATATTAAAAAACTAATTAATTTGCCATGTCAAGTGATCCCAGTATTTATAGGGAAATAAAGCAGAGTGTACCTGTAAGGATTCAACCAGGAAAGTACAATTCCTATGAAAGATATATAATAAGAGCTTAGTGTAGGAACTTAACACAGTACTTGACCTTACACAGTTGTGGAAGTTGATAAGAGATCTATCTACTCAAGATGTTGCCTTTGAATTTTCTGAAGTCTGTTGTTCTTAAGTGCTAGTAGTTGGGAAGAAATTACAGATAGGAAGCAGAGCTGAGAGAGGATGAACTGGAATTCACAAGAGCATACTATAATATGGTTTTGTCTCTCAATATATTTACTCTCAATCACCTGAAAAAGGAGATACCACTCTTCTCCACAGGACTGTACAGCTGCCTCACCTGGGACCTAAAGAAACTACAGGTAGTGATGGGTAAAGGTTGGGAAGCGGTTTTCTGTGGCTTTGGTGTCCTCTGCAATAAACAAGATAATCCAGGGCTACACACAGTTCTTGCATCATTGTTGGCTACTCATTCATTTCCACCTTTCAAATTTGATAGAAAATTCTCTTGGGGCCTACCCAATCCGAGATCATACAGGTAAGAGAATTCTGGGTACCATAGCTCCAGCTTAGTTGAGCTAGTACAGAAGAAAACTGCACGCAGATGCTGATATGAGAAGGGAGATGGGTTTATGGGTGTATGAGTACAGGTCTCATCCAAATTGTATGACTACATATATAATTGTGGGAGCCAGTAACCTAGAGACAGTATTTAAAACTATAAGACGGTTTGGGATCAGTTGGAGTAAGTGGAGAGACAGAGAGAGAGAGAGAGAGAGGGAGAGAAACTTTGTGACATTCCAAAGTCACAAAAGCTGTGACAGAATTGCTGAAGAGGGAATTGCTGAAGTGGTTCAGAGTGATAACTGAAAGGATAAGAGGAAAGCCAGAAAGCCAGAGAGTAAATGCTCAGAAACAAAAAGGACCATGTTGCAAAAAGAAGGAAGATAGAACCTCTTGAGCTGCTAATGAAAAACTGAGTGAAGAAAGCACTGGAAATGACAGCACTGATTGGACAATGTGGGGGTCATTGGTGGTTGTGTAAAAGCTCTTTCTCCATATTGTGACTCTAACTGAATTGGACTCAAGTGAGAATGTAGGAAAAATAACGGAAAAAGTATGCACAGTCAAATGAAACAGTTTTGTTGTAAAACAGAACAGAAAAATAGAAGGCGAGATTTTGTCTGAATGTCTATTTTAAGATTGGATTAATTACATTATATTACAATATGTTTATATGCTGACAAAGATGTATCAGTAAAAAGAAAAACACTGACGAAGTGGAAAATAACAAGGTAACGTTAATGGCACGGTTATCTATTCTAAAGGGGAACTTTTTTATGTCAAATCTGTAATATTGAGGCAATAGGACTTAGGTAAGAATTGAATCTATGTCAGTATCCTTTTCAATCCTGAACCTTTAGATGAGAGACAGAAACGAGAGAGAGAGAGAGAGAGACACACGTACATGGTCACGTGAGAGAAAACACTAGTTTGAATGGTGAGGTCCTGAGAAGCTGAGCAATCCTGTCATGATGGAGACATCGAGGGGACTGAGGATGTCTTACTGAAGAGTCAAGTGGGAGAGCAGAAGCATAATAGTGAACTTCAACATGTGAGCACTAAATGTGGAGTGCATGAATACACACCCACAGAGCATGAGGCACCCTAACCCAGAAATATGAAAGGTGATGTAAAAAAATACTCAGTGACCAGTTGGAGGTCTCCGACAAGATGCCTCAAACAAGTGAGCTGCCAGTCAAGAATATGTCTGTCAAAGAGAAGCTGAATGATCGGCTAAATCCCAGCTCTGCAATTCTTTTAAGTTGTCTTCATTTTTTTACTTTCTTTTCTACTCAACATTCAAGTATTCCTTTCCTTTCTACTGAAGTATTGGGCCAAGACACAAAGTTGTTCTTCACTACCCCCAACTACTCCTAACATAATACCCAACATTTGGTGTTTGATCCCAGTGTTTATGTTACCATCAGTTGGTAAAAATATTTCAGAAGGTCCGCATTATCTACAGGAGGTTCAACAAATTTTTCTTAAAGGGCAAGAAAGATCGTAAAGGCTGTAAGCTTGTCAGCCATTGTTCTTTGTCACTGTTACTCAACTGCAATGCTATTACACAACAGCAGCTTAGATACTGAATAAATGAATGGGGTGTTTGTGTTCTCTAAAAAATTTAATTACAAAAATAGGAGGCTAACTTACAGTCCATAGTTTGTAGACCCCTTTGCACACATTAACCTACAAAATAAATTCTAATGACATAGTTTCTTAGAAAGGCACTGGCATTAGTATCAAATTTACTCTTTTTACAGTGACATTATACTTCATTATGAAAGAATTCATAATCATTGATGAAAGTGTTATTTCAAGGAATTTATGAAATCTATCCCCAAATCCCAAAAAGATCAAAAGTATTTACTGATTCATACAACATACTGGTATCCACTATTTTTTCCAACAATTATATGAACATTAAAAGATAGACTAGTAGAAACAGTCAACATGAGAATTTCATCTCATTCATATATTTTATAGTTACTAATAACCACAAAATATATTTTACATACAAACAGAATATTCCTAGTTAGAAATATACTCACACTTGCTAAATTGAATTCAAATAATAATTGATGTTTCCCTTTAGGAATATGTGTTTAAATACATACATCTGCATCTGTGTATGTTTAAACATATTTTTGTGGGGGTAATGTTTGTATGTATTTATGTGTAGGAATATTTGTGGTGTGTATGCATGAATGTGTGTATGCATGAATGTGCGTATAAGCATATTCATGATATATGTGTTTTGTGTGTGTATTATATCTGTGGTGTATTGTGTAAGCATATTTGTGGTTAGGATACATTATGACTTATTAGAGAAATCAGATTTTGTAACTGTAGAGACTCAAGCTAGAAATACAGATTTTTTTTTTTTAAAGAGAGAGGGACAGTGAGAGAGAGACACAGAGAAAGGGAGAAACAACTTTATTTAGTTTTTCACATGGCCTTAGTTGCTCCAACACTTAATTGTGTATGTGGTGCTGGGGTAGAACCCGGGTCCTCGTGCTTTCCAGGCAAGCGCCAAAACCGCTGAGCCACCACTCCAGCCCAGAAATACAGATTTATTGATCCAATTATTTGTGATCTTAGTTATTAATCATCATTTAATTTTAATTTTCTTCTTTATAAAGTTATATCATTCTAAAGATTACATAAAGGAGATAATATTTCACTTTATTTCCATGTGTATTTTCTTAATTACCTAATGCATAATATATAATAAATATTTAAACAAACAGTGCATTAAATACTTCATATGATCATACAGGAAGTATAAAACAAATGTCTACTTTATCAAAAACTTGATTTTTATAAAACTATTGTTTTACATGCCCTTTAGGATGCCATGGTTTTGCAAGTATGATCAATAAGTTTGCAATTCTTCAAATATCTTTTTTTAATAGGTAATTCTCATCGGATTTGGATGACAAAGCACCTTTCCTCTGAAATCTCTAAATCAACTATTTCCTTTGCCAGTATTCTCTCAACTAATCAGGCTAATTAAACACAAGCTTCAAAAACATACAAATGTCATAATGCCGGTGACTTTAAACAACCAATTAGATTCTTGCATGGTTTTCCTTCAATCAGCAACCAAGAGTCTGTGTCTTCCAAATTTGCAATATTGCCATTTCTGAATTCTTCCCTGTGACCTACACGGACGGGAAAGAGTATGTCCTGAAAGCAATAATTGTGTTAAACTTGATGTGATGCATCATTTTCCCTCCTATTCTTCAAAATCAGGCACACAGAACCACAATTACCAGTAGGAAGGCCAGGAAATGCCTTCCTCTTGTGTATTTTGAGAAGAAAAAGTGAGTTAAGAACTCTTAGGATTTTCTTTTAAAAATGATTCTGAAAGGACTGGAGTGGTAGCTTAGTGGTAGAGGGCTTGTGTGGCATGTGTGAGAACCTGGGTTCAAACCCCAGCACCACATACACAATTTAGTTTTGAAGAAAAAAAAAAGATGAACAAATGAAGAAATAAATGATAATGATTAACTTTCTCTCACTCTTTCTCTTTAAAAAGATGATTTTTAAATTGAGAATAATTTATAAAAGCAGGGGAAATCTATCAAAACACAATAGTTGGATATGAAATTTTGGATAGTTGTTTAATCTTTAAAATGTTTCAAATTTTATGAATAAAATTTTACCAAATTCTCCAGGCAGAAAAAGCACTGGCTGGAGTAAAAGCATTGATGAGAACTTACAGCATGGAACTCACACAAATTTATTTAGAAATTATTCTTCTTTATTAGGTAAAATAGGATAGCTTCCTATAAAAACCCCAATGGGTCACATGCAGGTTTTTCAGTACATCTTTTCATTTAAATAGCCTTTAATATTAGTTTGCTTCAAACATTCATGAAGATATTTCTGCTCACTAAAAGCCATTAAAACCACAGTATTGGAGAATTTGTGGGTTTTAGTCATTGAGACAATTATACATATTGCCAGATGGTTCTGTGGTTTCTTCTATCCCCAGAACATGACCTTAGGTCTAATCTCTACTCAACATTAATTAAAGAAATCTCTGGAAGTACATAAGATTCTAGTTCATTGTTATGTACCAACTATTAATTTGCAGCCTAATACAATGATTGTGTTTATTTAATAATCTCTAATAGCCAGATACAACTTCCCTAGAGAACAAGAACTAATCATGTACCCATGAGGAGACATAGTTAGCAAAGTCTAAAAGCAAAATGGACTCTGAAGCCCTGGCTTTCCTGAGCTGGGCTGGTCTGCACCTGTATTAGACCAGTTTCTGCCATCAATAACCACAATATCATATGAAGGAGAATTGTCAATGGTCAGCAATCAGAAGTGATAGGCCCCGTTCATGTCTTGTTCAAATGCAGAAACCACACCTGGAAGTTAACTGGCAGAAATATTAATGAGCACCATAAAGGCCTATTTCAGATGTAAAAGACCTTGAGGCAACTGTAGGAATGCCTCCAACCTTCCTCCCAGAGAGGCAAGAAAATAGAAGATGGGGGTGGACCCAAATGGGAGCTTAAATGCCTGTTTAATATAGAGTTTGCTCCATGCTCCAGCCAGAATTACATGAGCTCCTAAGCTAGCACAACTAAATGGGTTTTTCTGCTACCAGTCAACCTCCCACATGGTGGGAGTTCTACCTCCTCAACTTTCTTCTTGCCTAAATAATTTCTACTCCTCTTCCTCTTCCCTTCCATGATTGTCCATGGATTTTATTCTTCAAATTTGTAAGACAAGTTCCTAGAGGGAAATGGCAAAGCAGGGAATCTGGTCTCACCTCAAAACTCCTGTTTCACATAGACTGGGTGAATTATGAAAAACAGAGGTTTATTTTAGCTCAGGATTCTGGTGGTCAAAAGTCAAGAGGCCATATTTGGTGATGGCCTTCTTGCTTCTAAAGCAAGGTAGCACAAGGCACCACATGAGAGAGAGGAAATGTGTGTGTACAACTTCTGACCTCTCAACCTCTTCTTACTTATACAGTCACCAGGATTCATTGGGGCTCCACCCAAACAACCTTATCTAATCCTAATCACCTTCCAAAGGCCCAAACTGTAAACATCATAGATTAAGTTTCTACCCTTTTACTTCCTCATAACAGGAAGCATGAACATTGAAGGACATCTTCAAACCATATTCAGAGCATAGCAGTACTCATTAGGTATCATCCTGAAGGGCCATTCACATCCAGGTTATATGAAGACTGAGCCAGGGAGACAAGAGACCCTCATGGTGCTGTTACTGTACAGAGTGATTGCCTGTCCTATAGTTCTGAAAACCTCACAAATGCAGTATCGTATAAAGTCTAGTAGGTCTTTGAATGCAGTATCACTGCTCCTGGTTGAGTAGAATAAATAATGAACATGTTCATAAGCAAAAAGAAAAAAAAGACACAGACAAGATATTAGTAGCAAATTCACTAAAACTAAATGCTGATAAGAACAAATGAAACATGGAAAGAATGTGGAAAGTCACAGTGGGACAGAGAATATTTATGAGGTAAAGTGCAAAATCTACACTTACATAAAAGATCTAAAAAAAAAAAAAAAAGAATGAAAGAGTAAGCCACGTGGGCATCTAGGAAATTTCACTCTGGACAAACACAGCCAAAAGTGCAAAAGCCCTAAGGAGAGAGCATGTTTCTTGCTCTTTTGCTTTTACTCTTTTGACCTTGATGCTTTTTTTCATTGTCCCAATCTAGCTAATCCCTCCAACCACTTAAATTAAAGTATGTAACTTTATTTTATGTTTTTGGTTTTGGAAATTCAGTACAGATCAGAGAAAAACCATGACATTAACTCTGTACAACTTCTTTATTTGATACACATCCATGGACCTCTTAGATATTCAATTCTGAAGACAAAATATGTCTAAATATTGAAATGTTTTACAACAGTCTTGTAAATAATGCTCGTAAAAATTACTCTATAAAACAATTATTTTTATGAGTGGAGTGGTGGCTCAGCAGTTGCAGCACTTGCTTGGCATGTGCCAGGATCCAGGTTCAAACCCCAGCACCACATACACAACTAAAAGTCAGAGCAATGAAAATGAGATGAAAAACTAAAAATAGGATCAATTCTCTATTTGTCTCTCTCACTGTCCCTGCCTCTCTCTTTAAAAAAAATCATTTTGTCTTCAACAGTAGCATCATACTCAGCCATGCATTTTAATAACGTTTTTGAACCTTTCTTAGCCCGCCTATTATTCATGAAGTAATGTGTATGTGTGTGTGTGTATATATAAATACATATATATGGAAAAGAGAGCTGCTGTCCAGGTGTGAAGGACATCTAAGTTAACTCTCTGGCCATTGGCATGAGCCAAATGTTTGGGTCATGTAGGCAAGGCCATAAAGCACTTTTCCCCTTTGCTTCCCATTCTTCTCAGAGGTTTATCTAAACAAACTAAAGAAAGAGAAATGCAATTCATTGAATAATAGTACATTTAACTTGGAGTAACTGAACTTAATTTTTCCTTGAGTGATTTACAGGTCTGTACTGACTTCATTTTCTATATTTGTCTCCCATTACTGCTGTCATAAATTGCCACAAACTTAATGCCTTAAAACAACATAAAGTCATCATCCTATACTTCTGATGTTCAGATTCAAAATGGATTTTAATGGGCGAAAACCACGTTCTTAGCACTGCTGCCTGGCATTCCTCTCTGGAAGCTCTAGGGCAGAATCTATTTTCCTGCCTTTTCCTTTTAGAATGATCACATTCCATGGCTCATCACTCCATTTCTCTTACCTCCAAAGCTGACAAAATAGGCTGAGTCCCTTTCCTGTTGCTCTCTCTGGTCTACTCTTTTCTATCTCCCTCTTGCAGTTATGAAGACCCTCCTGACTACATTGAGTCCATTATTTCAATAACCCAGGATAATCCCCCTATCTTGAAGTCAATAGATTTATAATCCCTGTTCCATCTGTAATCTTAATTCCCCTTTACCATGTATGCCAACATATTCAGAAATTCCAGGGATCAGGGTGTAGACATCTTTAGGAGGGTGCTCTTCTGATTATCATAAACACCTGGATTCATGCAGTATTTGATAAAACAAAGCAATGTGCTTATATTCATAATCAGATACATGCTTGAATTTGCTGTGAAGAACTGAGGCCACTTATTTTATTTACAGAGTATTCTTAGCCAACCAAATTACAATTACTTAGCTAATGCTTTTTTGTTTTTCCTAAGGCAGTGTTATGATTTTTGGTTACACATTCCTCAAAAACATATTTAATCATTTTAATATACTTATTTTCTTCAGAGAAATCACATACTTTTCATTTGCCCAAGAGCTGCTAGTTTGTTGTCTCTAACTGAATTATTTGATCATGACATCTAAGTTCTCAGTCTTTGGGTTTCAATCAACAAATCAACTCTTATCCCATGTGTAATGAGACATAGTTTTTTAAAAAACACATATTTAGGGATTAAATTCTCTTATACCCATAATATTCTCCGTTGCTTTTTCTGGAATGCAAGGATATTATGATGGTCCTAGTAGGTCCTGGGAATACTCTCTAACCCTGAAAATGATACTTGGAAGCAAACAAAAATTTTATTGTACCTAAGGAATGCACAAAATATTAAATATGGACTTCCGTAGAAATACCAATACAACTAACCTATACCTGAGTCTGGATTTTGCAGTCTCATTATTTGATTTTTAAAAGAAGGTTACAGAAAACAATGAGTGCTTTGAAGATGTTCTTACTTTGTTTCTTTTTTTTAAAATAAGTCATTTTGGCTTACATATCCTACCCTTGTGCTGACCTACTACACATCACAGTTGACTGAAAATAGAGGAGCATTAATAGGGCAAAGGAGGCTGAAATCAATATCTGTCTCCAGTGTAAATCATCAAAGAGATTCCATGCCAATGATAAGAAGAGAGAAGGTGAAGGACTCTTTTTATTTTTAATCAAGTCTGTCTTAAGCAGTGTTTTGTTGTAACATGAAAACCCGATTTTTAATACTTGATGAAGGGAGAGATGAGAGCATCATATCTAGATAAATACTATTGAATTTTCAAC
Source organism: Aplodontia rufa (assembly GCA_004027875.1). NCBI lineage: Eukaryota > Metazoa > Chordata > Mammalia > Rodentia > Aplodontiidae > Aplodontia > Aplodontia rufa. The sequence goes on along the minus strand of PVKS010025620.1, from coordinate 17,975 downwards.
TAATGAATAATTTCAAACTGAGCAAAATCTTTTTACTTAACACAATCTTAACTATTTCTCCACATTTGCTTTAAATTACTCAGCTGATAAAAATCAAGAATTGCTCAAAGAATTCCCTAAGTAGCATTCATAAAGGCAAATATAATGAAACAAAATGCATTGTTTTATAATGTTACTACTTGTCAATCATACTAGTTACATGAACAATTTTCAAGTTAGTTTAACTTCAGAAGCTTCATGATGGTAACAAATATTTTACAAATGATAAACTTAAAGGATCTTAAAAGGACTTTAAAAGATGAAAGATGTAGGTCAGTTGACAGGAGGATGTTTTTCTTGGGAGTCTAATAAATTATCTAGAACATACTCTCAGTGATGGAATTGCACCTGTCCCATCAGTGACTTTTTCAACATTCATTTGTTTCAGATACTATGGAGGTACTATGAAAAGTCAGAGCATTCCCACTTTTAAAAGTTGAGAGTCCAGTGCGAAAAGAATTGAAAACTGAAGATTGCATAAGAATCCTTCTAAGGACATAATGGAAAAGAAGTAGAGAACAGAGGCAACTTGGAAAAATTATTTGCACTTCAGGTCTGCATAGCTCAAGTTAAAATATAGTAAAAAATACATCTTTTTCTCCAGATGTTCAAATAATAGTGATACTATATAATTCTGTCTAGAAATGATATTTTGCCTCCACATTTCACCTAAATCAGCAGAAAAAGTGTGATTCTGAGTCAGTGTTAATCTGATCAGATGAATTCCAGCTGATCACATCTTAGCACTCTACTTGCATGAAGATACATTCCCAAGCACTTTTTAAAAAGTATTAAGCCAGGCCTGGTGGTGCACAGATGTTATCTTAGTGGCTTATGAGACTGAGGCAGGAGGATCATAAGTTCAAAGCCAGCCTCAACAACTTATTAGACCCTAAGCAACTTTGCAAGACCTTGTCTCAAAAGATAAATAAATAAATAAAAAAGGTTGGTTGGTGTTGTGACTCAGTGATTAATCACTCATGTGTTCAATTCTTAGTATCAAAAAGCAAAAAAAACAAATCTATGCTATATATGCAGCAACTACTCCACCATTATGTATGATTATAATGCACCAATAAAAATATGGGAAAGTAAATAAATTAAAAATTCATGATGCAATAGGAAATCTCAATAATCAAATAAGGAATACATTTTTTAGATGTGTCATGAATATAATTTTGCATTGGTAAGTTGTGCATTGGAATATGAATTACTATGAACCTGAGCTCCAAAACCAAAGGATGCTATCAAGGAAAACAGCTAATAGCATTTTATCATTCTTTTACTTGACTCCAGGGAATGGGTGTTTGTTGAAAAAATTCAGACGGCTCAAATCAACAAGTAAAAGATTTGTGCACTCTCTGGTTTTTAAAATTTTAGACATTAGGAGGAAAGTAGTGATTGCTAAAGATAAATATAAAATCTAAAAGTGATAAATTTGAATAATCAGTTTGTTTATTTGTGCTTTTGTCTCTGACACCAGAAGACACCATGGGCTTGAACATGGCATTTGGGAAAATATTGTGCACTTTTAAAGTGCTTTTGATTTTGTTCAGACACTGTATAGAGATGCACAAGTGGTGCACTGCACAACCCTGGACATAAACAGCGTATGATCAGTTTATGGGCTGTTTTTCCAGGAGGTAGCAGTTCGGGGTCATGTTCCACTATATCCTTGAATTCAGTGCAGGTGGAGTCTTGAGGAAGTGAAGCCATTTCCATTTTCCACATATGTCCCTGGGTTACACTTCAAAGTAAGCTCATAGTTTTTAATTAAATACTGCAGAAAAATTTTCCTTTCATTATTTTGCTTTGAAAAATAATGATAAAATCTTGCAAAATAGATTGGAAAAGAAAGTGGATACTTCAGCCTTATAGGCACACATATCAGAAACTAGTTTGTCTTAACACCAAGGGGAATATAGAAATTGAAAGGTTTCCAAAATTAATGTGCCATTCACAGAAGACTAGTCAAGATAAAAAATATATTTTAAAGAACTAAAGTGTTAAACACATGTATTGAAAAATGTTGTTGCATGAACTTGAAAAAAGACAATTCAAGGTTTTCTTCAGTATCACAAAATTCTATTACTGAATAATGTTCAAGATTTTTGAAAATATAGTTTATGTTTAAATAAACTTATTTATTTATATTATATATTATATAAATATATTTATATTATATTTATATTATCTAAATATATAATAATTTATTAAATTATTTTATGATATATATGTGAATCACTGCATAATATATCCATCTCATGCATGTTATATTGAATATTTTAGGCTGTAAAGTTCTACAGCAAAGAAATCTTTAACAAATTCAGTATTTCTGATAATATTTTTGCTTTACAACAGCTTCTTCCTTTCTAGTACCTGTGATATGTAGAATATGTGTTGGGAAATACTGGTTTCATGATATTCTACATACAAATAAATTAAGAGGAATCTTATCCCCTCCCCTTTATATTGGCCACATTTGCTTTTTTTTTTTTTTAAGTGAGAGCGAAAGTGAAAGAAAGAAAGAGAGAATCATTTTTATTTAGTTTTTCATGTAACTTTCTTTGCTCCAATACTTCATTGTATATATGGTGCTGGAGTTCAAACAATATCCTGGCACATGTCAAGCAAATGCCATGACCACTGAGCAACTGCTCCAGCCCTTGCTTTTTTATTCAAAGACTTAACCCTAAGAAAATTTAAGGAATATAATTAGGAGCAATAAAATTGACTAGGAGCTATTTTATTTTAATCATTTTGGACTCTTCATCAACTTTGCCTTATAAGACTGGATTAAAGAACTTCCACTTAATTAACTGACACTGCTGATCCGAATTAATGACAAGACCCCTAGCACCTGTTTCCAGCTTTCTCCAGGGAGCCCGTTGAAGGGAGAGGGCAGATTGAGAGTCTCAGTGGGGCAACTAAACACAGGAGGTAATGTAGAGGCTAATTTCTACTGTAAGACCTTCATTAGTCATCTGTTGAACATCAGCGACTAAGAGGGGAATAAAGCATTAGGAAAGAGGTGATTGCTATTCTTCAAACACATGCTCAAGTGTGCATGACTCAGGTTCTTTTGAAAAAGAACACACTTAAGATTTCAGATACTTCAGTCATGTTAAGTAACAATGAAACAAATATGAAGACCAGTGGATTTTTGGCCATGTACACACACACACACACACACACACACACACACACACAAATCCCATTGTGCAAAAAATGACTAAAAGGAAATCGGTGTTACTTCAAACTTATTTCCAGACTTAATATAACAGTGTCCAAACTCTGACACTGCTTCCTTCTCTTTATTGCTCACAATTAATTCCAAGGATTGTGAGGACACTTCATTTTCACAATCCCCAAATTTTTTTTATAGCCAAATCGATTGTTTCTATCACTGAAGCACTGAGAAGCAATTAAAATACAAAAAAAATTTCAATTGTTTTCTGTAAGATAAAAAAAATGCTGGCAATATCTTAATTTCAAGGGTAAAGCAACAAGAAAGGCAGAATGATTTATGTCCTTAGGATCCTCCATAGTAAGAGCTCATTGGGTGTGTTCTCACAACTTACGGAATTTCTTTTCTATAAAATTGTTTTTCTAAAAACCTCTAGATAGCAAGAGCTGCTATAGAAAACCAATTAAGAATAAACTTTTTAGGAGCCAATACAAGTTTAGCCACTTAAATACCATTTGCTTTATACATAGTACTTTGTAGAATTTTCACAACAGTTAAGTTTCCCAAAAATAACTCCTCCCATTTACAATTATAGAGGGGAAAAAGAGAGGGTTAAAAAGCTAATAAACTACCAGGAAACATATGATTTTTATATAGTATATGGCTATTTATAGCAATTGTAGATATTGATGAAAATAATTTCTATCAATGTACTTTATGTTCAGATTTCAATATTAATTTTAACCAAAATTCCAAATTGAGTTTTGGTTATCAGTAGTATATCAGATTAGATATTTTAGCAAATCATTGCATATGAAAATAATTAACACACATAAATTAATGTAATTTAACTTACATCATGTTGCTGGGCTGCTTATAAATGATAAAGGCAATACAAGTGAGTCTATTAACTCTTCCATTGTGAAATAAGAGACTAAGTCATAATCTGAAAACAGAGCGGCTATGACAGTAGGATACTCTGTACAAAGCTGTTGTTCCTAAGGGCTTGTGTGGTATCCATCTGTAGCCCGGTTTTAGGTTAAAGATCTGATAATCAAGATGAAATGTTAATTGAAGAAACAAATAGGTCTATAAATGTTAACATACCATCACTACATAAAATAATAATGATAATGTTTCCTACAGATTGAAAGTATCATACAATCAGAGCATGTAAGTTGAGAGTCAGGCTAATATGCTGACAGAAGTAGGAAAAGAAACATGACATTCCTATAGGGACACAAACTGGCACTATGATCCACATACATTATTTTCTGATTGCAAGAGGAAAAATTCAACTGTCCATAAAAGGGATTAGTCAAACACTACCCCAAGCAGTGGTTCCTAATGACAGGATATAAGAATTGTCTGTCTCCTGATGGAAGCAATGCAAAGTTTTAAATGTTAGTCATGATGAATTCTTCCTCAGAACTTAAATCTAGTGAAGACTTTAGATCTAACATCCAGAAGGCATAAAGATTCATCCTCAGAAAGTAATTACTATTTCCAGATTGTGGAATATTGTCCAAAATGACTGGTAAAATTTATTGATTTAGTTGGTATAATGAAAAAAAGGTTACTCTCGATTACGGACTATGGAGGGACGTGGCAATGTATATTCCTGGAGTGGTCACTGGCTTGGATGTTTAAAGGGAATCAGGGAAATTTGACTATGAACTGGGTAGATATGAGGAAATATGAAGAAAATATTAACTGTGTTAAAGTGTTCTAGCTATGATTTTAAAAATAAGGAGAAACAGTTGTATACATCTGTATCTTTATCATTGCTATTTTAAGTGAGACAGTATCTTTCTTAAAGGAACTGACTCATGATTGTTACAGTTGGTAAGTCTGGGCCCTGTAGAGAAGGTGGACAGGCTGAAAATTCTGGAAAAAGTTGATGCGGTAGTCTTGAGTCTAAAATGTGCAGGGCAGGGTAGCAGCCTGGAACTCAATTAATATTTCTGTGTTACAGTCTTGAGATAGAATTCCTTCTTAGTCAAGGAGCTATATCTTTGCTCTTAAGACCTTCAACTGACTGGTTGGCTGGGGCTCAGGCATATTATGAGAGAATATGCTTTTATTTAATATCAACTGCTGTAAATATTAATCACATCTATAAAATACCTCACAACAACATCTGGACTAGTGTTTAACCAAACAGATATGCTCCATGGTTGAGCCACATTGACACAGAAAATTAATGATCAATATCCTCTTTAGGTTCATAAATGTGATGATTGGATTTCCAGGCCATTGTATGAGATGTGTCTCCCTCAAACCTTGTTACAATGCCAGCACATTACCAGACATAGCAGAAAAAAAAGAAAAAGAAAAAAGTTAATGGTTTTAAGTGTTATCTTAGTCTGCTTGACTGGGTGGATGATAAACAACAGACACCTGTCTCTCACAATTCTAGTGACTAAAAGTCTAAGGTCAGCATGTGGCATGGTCATTTTGGTGGGTGCTCTCTCTGGGCTTTAGATGGTCAACCAATCACCGTTTGCTTGCATGAAGGGAAGACAACAAGAGAGCTCTCTGGTGTCTCCAGTTAGAGCACCAGTCCCATTCACAAAGCTCCTATCCTCATTACCTTCGAAAGGCTCCTCATCCTACAACCCTCACATTGAGAGTTGGTATTTAAACATATGAATCGTGGGGATGTGGGCAAACATTCAGTTCAGAACTGGTAAGTTTGGGTTTTTTTTTTTGTTTTGTTTTTTCTTTTTTCTCTGTGTGAGAACATTTGTGGTTAGATCTACATTAAGGAATTTAGTGGTGGAATATGCTACTTTGCAATTTTCTTTAAGTACCTCAGAAAAATTTTAAAAGACTGAATTTTCAGATTGTAATCCTACAAACCTAGCTATATATTATTTATTAATGACATATAAAATATAGGACATGGAAATGTTTGAAGAAAAGGATTAACAACATATGTGAGGTAAATAGTAATTAAAGAAAGCTGGCCCAAGTATAATATATGAGAATAAATGCAATTTAAATTAAAAAGCACTGTTATATACATAATCACTTAGTATAAAGGTCTTGATTTACTAAGTTTATAATAACAATTCTAAACTTGCAAGTACCTAAAAAAATCTCTGAAAATATATAAAGCAACATTGACCAAACAAGATGAAACTGACAAATTTACTCTCGAGGAAGAAGAAATTCCAACACATTTCTTATTATCATTGATAGATTAATTAGAGACAAAATTAGAAAAATAGATGAGACAAGCAAAAAAGTATAAGCTTGGCATTATTAGAAATAAAATTCTTACTAAAAGAAACACCTTTCACATTGTCCTTTTCAAGTCAAAATCCTACTGGAAAATTTGATACCTGATGATAGTTTTGGATCAGACACTATTGTTCAGGTATACTGAGACTGGAAATGTGGGCTAAGAATCAAAGGTCTTACAATTATTCTATGTTAAATTTGATTTTCCATATTACCATTAGACGTAAGCTTTAAAATTGGGTTCATTTTATGAATTGTTTCATATTATCTATTAGAACTTTGGAAAAGAACACTTGAAGACTTATAATCACTTTTATGAGGCTGCTTTTTAAAAACTTGCTTTATTTCAAAATTATTTGTCATTTCTTCTCTCTTCTGTAAAAATAGATCTTAGGTTATAATATTACCCCGAGATAAGTGAGCATTACTCATTTGAACCTTGGTACCAGTTTCAAAGTTACTTTAAATCTTAATTAAAACATAAAACATAAACTAGGTAAGAATCTTCCTGACCATATTTGGGTGTCACAGATCTTTGATCCCAGGAGAAATTTATAATATATAAGACTCCACTAATCTTAAGGAACTTACAAATTATTAGGCATTTGAATTGTGTATGGCTAGTTTTCTGTTTTGTGGTAAATGTAACTAGGTAGAAATTAGACTCGGAATATTGACAGTGAGAATTTTATCTCTATCTCACATGCTTTCATGTGTTGTGTTTACTTTTTTTTAAAGAGAGAGAGGGATAAAAGAAGAGAAAGAAAGAGAAAATCAACTTTATGTATTTTTTCATCTGGGCCTTGTTTTTCTGACACTTAGTTGTATATGTGGTGCTGGGATTTAGAACTGGGTCTTCGCACATGCCAAGCAAGTGCTGTAACTTCCGAGCCACCACCCAGTCCCTGCATTTTCTAATTAATAACAGTATAGACATAATTAGTGGGCTGTCTTTTATCCATCCTGCTTCTGAGGGTCACTTTACCCTTTAGAACTGCAGTATTAAAGTTTAAAATTTCATGAGGAAACTGTGTGTGTGTGTGACCTTTTGTGAGCATGAACAGATGTAAGCATTTAATAACATTTTATCCATGAAGAAATTACCACTTTTGAGCTGGAGCTGTGGCTCAGGGGTTGGAGCACTTGCCTGGCATGTGAGAGGACTTGAATTTAAATCCCAGCACCACATACACAACTAAGCATCAGAGAAAAAAAGGCCAGATGGAAAAACAAATGAAATTGATTCTCTCTTGGAAAAAAAAAAGAAAGATGTCCACTTAAGAATGTTATACTTGGTTGATTTAAAAATGTGGTTTTCTGACATTATGATTCTGATAAGTATCTAATGTATTACCTATGTATCCATGTAGCTTCCTAAGAGATTATGTTTATTATTTTAGATATTATTTTTGATGAAAATTTTGTGTTTTTTCTGGATTTGGAATACATATATTTTAAAATCTTAATTGGATACTTTCTTAATTTCCAAGGAGATAAAAAGTTATACCATTTATTGACTTCTTTAGCTCTAGATATTGCATAAGAACTTAGTCAAAGGGTTGATGTGTGTTTGAAATCCCCCAAAGAATATGATGGCCTTTCCAGGTGAATCATATGGACTGGAGGCACAAGATACTCTAAGGATGCATTACTCTTTTCTAAGTATTCTACAGTAAACTTAATTCTTTTATCTAATTTGTAGGCCATTCAATAAAGTGCTAGAAGTTCTGCAAAACATTTGAATTTATGTTAGTACATATAAACATGTCCATCTTGATGTGAGGAATGTAACTCAAAAGTGTATTTTCAGAATTGCAGCAATTCAATATATTAAGAATATTCTCTTACTGCTTATGTTGTAAATAATAATACATATAGTCGTGGTTTTCTACAATTTTATTTAGTGACTATCTAGTAGCTTAATAAATCATAAGAATAAAAAAATCATTAATCAGTGACTACATTGTATGAGTGTGTTAGATGATATATTAATACAAAAAAATTTCCATGGCTCATACAACTGGAAAATGCTACAAAGGAAATGGAAGATGAGCAAAGTGTAACCCTGTTTTTAAGGAGGTCTAGAGAGGAAGGCAGACATACATAAATGCATGAGATATTCAGTGACAGAATCATGAATAAGTTGCTCAATTAGTGCAAAAGAAGGAGAAATTAACTGAACATATAGGAGCATAAAAATTTTATGGAATAAAGGATTTCCAAAAAATTTGATACATCATCTACAGTTTTATATATAGACAAGAGCAATAGAGGTGATGGTATTCTGGGATGTTTCTAGTGAGTAAAACTCAGTTAGTTGAATGGACTTATTTTTTCTTTACTAATAAATCATTCTAATCAAAGTATCTAGTTACATTTCAAGCAGAGGAGTCATCTCTCCTGCCGACCTTCTGCCACTTCTCTTAGACTCAGCTAGTGATATAAGGTGCCACAGCAAGAGAAACAGTCTAAAATTTGTTAGTACAACTATGAAGTGCGAGCATTGAATATTCCACAGCTGAAGCAGGTTCCGAACCTAATGGAATATAGACTGTTTTGTTTCTAAATAAAAAAGCTACAGCCTAACATTAGTTTATATTGGCTTTTATAAATGTTTCAAGTCCTGTGGAAATAAAATATAATTTTGTTCTATTTGTAATATCTGTATATTTCTCTTTATTTTTTTTAAATCAAGTCTTGCAATAGGATAAATTAGGGCCAAATAGGTAATCAAAATATAAACCATATATCTCAATGTTTCCCAGATTAAATAGATGGGGAATTTTAGTAAGTTTTGATGAAATGGAAGTTACTTTTTATTTCTCACATATAAGTTAATATATTAGGTACTCAAGAATATAATAAAATAAAAATAAACAACTCGAGAATAAAATTTAATGCTTTCATAAAGCAATTAAAGATCCTTAAGCTTGGGAAGGAATGGTGGCTCAGCAGTTTTGGCACTTGCCTGGCATGCACAAGGACGCAGGTTCAAACCCCAGCACCATGTACACAATGAAATACCCGAGCAACGAAAGCCACTTGAAAAACTAAATAAATCAATTCTGTCTTTATTTCTGTTTCACTGTTCCTTTCTCTTAAAAAACAATCCTTAAGCTTGAAGATCATCTCACTCTGGTCCACACTTTTCACTGTGGACTTCTGGACAAGGTACCAGATTCACTTTTTAAAAAAATAAATCCTGAATTTTGGGCAATTCGGTGGACTAGGCTAACTCATATGAGCATCTGTACAACCTTCTTTTAATATTACAGGGAAATATTATATAAAATTTAGTATTTTAATAAGAAATCATTAGAATGAAGAGTTACCTAGAATAATGAAAGCCAAAATGGCAAGCTTGTGTTGATACATTAGAAGCCTCTGTGAACTTTAGACCTAGATACAGTCTTGGTAGGACTGGAGCTGAAGATATTTAGGATCTTCTCTCTAAGCTCATGAGAGGAGGGAAATGTAATGAACTAGGAAATTCATACAATCTGTAGCGCAATCTATGCATTACAGCAAGTAGTGTGGTTAAGATAGTAGCAAGCTATATTACTAATTTATACACCACTGATTTCCATTTAAAAATGTTTTGTTTTCAATTTTGCCTTTGTATTTAATTCTAAGATTAGAATGCATATGCATATGCAATGTTTTTTGAATAAAGGTTCCTTTTTGCCTATGCTCTAGATATGTATACATAAATATTTTTAATTCCTCAAAATGTTGCTAGAAATAATTTGCTTAGCACTATGAGATTACTACTAAGAATTCTTTTTTCCAAGTTTTTTTTAAAAATTGCTATATCTATCAAAGGATACCTGGAAAGATGCACTATTTAGTATTGACTGAGGTTCCTTCTAAGTGATGAAGGAATATTTGAAGGAAAAAAATAGGGTTTATATTTAATAAACATTTTTATTCTTTATATCTTTAAGAATATAATGTATTCACTGATATTTGTGCTGCACGAATAAAACTATATGACTTTTGCATACATTCAAATCACTGTTTACAGCTCAATTTACAATAGCTAAACTATGGAATCAACCCAGATGCCCCTCACTGGATGATTGGATTAAAAAACTGTGGTATATATTTACAATGGAGTTCTACTCTGCTATGAGAGAGAACCATATCATGGCATTTGCATCCAAATGGGTAGAGATGGAAAAAATTATGCTGAGTGAAATATGCCAAACTCAGAGACTTAAGGGCCGAATGCTTTCTCTAAAATGTGGAAACTAGAGTAAAATCTAAGACAGGATTAAATTAGCTAAGTTTAAATAATAAACTCAACATAGTTGAAATGTCACATAAGCTGTGGAAACCATAAATATGAAGGTGGGGGGAGAAGGGAGGGATGCAGGAAAGGGAGGGAGAGATTAGGGGATTATCAAAGCAACTGTGAACTCTTGACTTCCATGAGAAGCCTAAGGATACACAGCAGGGAGAGAAACTCAGAAATTTCAAAAATTAACATACATGCATATGCTTATTTCTATCTATAACATGGAGGTAATGACGAGGAGACATGAGAGCAGGGAGTGGAAGAAGTGGGGAGCTAATGGACTAGGATCTGCCTTGACTTTTTTTGTCAATATCCATGTATGCATGAATATGTAACGATTCTCTCCAATATTTAAGGTTATGTCGAACAAATAAAACAAAGAAAAAAAAGAACAAATCAATGCTTATAAAATCAATCTTTATGTTGCTTTTTCCTATTGTTCTACGAACTTGAAAATACCTTTAAGAATTGGAAACAAGCCTTACCTAGATACCAAAGCAATGTGGAATCAAATGTAATGAAGAAAATTGCTTCAGCTTTTGGTAAAATAAAGTCATCTCTTCAGTGGTCGATGTGGTCAAATGAGAAAGTTCTTCAAGGCTGTGAGAGAATGGAGGCTTTGAGTTAGAGAAAGAAAATACTCATGTAATATCTTAAATGAGATATTGAGTTTGTGATTTTACTTGTCATTTCCTTTGAAAACAATATTATGTATAACTAGTTAAGAGAACATAAATACTATTTTATAAAATGTAGCTTACTAACTCCATAAAGAAATCTGAATATTGTGATTTCACGGTTGGTATCTTGGAGTCTGACATAAAGAAGGATAAATCTACAGTATAAGCCTCCTGTGTGGTGTGGAAGTATTGCTCATCTGATGACAGTCAAATGTCAAACTACATCTCGGTTGCTATAAGAAGGCTCAAAAAAGTAAAGAAATAAGTTGAGATACATACAAACAATTTTTAAAATAGTGCTCAATTTAAAACCTCCAAGCCAGTAATTTTACACTATAATTCACCAACCTCCATGGGCACCCTTGAATAAAACTGAGCATATTAACCTAAGGTGAATGAAATCATTAAAATTTCTAGCATAAAACTCTTCTCAACTAGACCTCTAAAAATATGCATAATGATAAGCTTAAATTAATAGTTATCTATTCTCTAAGATAACTATTAATTTGAAACTCAAGTAATCTAAAAACTTAAAATTTTTAAATGCTGAATAAGGCCAGGTGTGGTAATGCAAACCTATAATCCCAGCAGCCCTCAAGGCTGAGGCAGGGGGATGATAAGTTTAAATCTAGACTCAGCAAATTAACGATGCCCTCAACAACTTAGGGAGACCCTGCCTCAGGGTCTCCCTAAGTTGATACATAGATACATAGAAAGTGCTGGGGATGTGGCTCCAGGGTTAAGCACTATAGGCACCAGAGGATTCAGTCCCCTGTACCAAAAAAAAAAAAGTTCAATAATATTATTCAACTGAACAATTCGTTGTGCCTCCTTCTGGGGGAAATACTTTCCTTGTTTGTAGTAAATCAAACAACTCAATATAGAAACATAGTAAAAGTAATAATTTCTTATTTAAAATGTGCTAATGACTATTGATAGTATTACATTAATCTCATTACAAGATGGTGATAGCAAAGATGATTTGAGAATTGCATAAAAATCTAATTGCCAGCTGTGAACCTTGGCAAACAATATAAAACACAATCACACTTGTGGTAAACAAAAGAGCATACCTACTTTTGGTACCAAGATTGTGGTCTGAAGAGGGGAACCAAAATTTAGCATGCTTCCATTTTAGTGACACTTCAGAGTTATAAAGTGCTTTCACACCCTTAATCTTGTTTAATCTGAACAATGCCTTGAGGAAGACAGGTCTTATTAACCTATAGTTATACGAACAAAAATATATGGGAAAAAAATCAAATGATCTCCCCACAGTCACAGTGCTAAGAAATGGTAAAAGCAGCATATGCAGAGACCTCTTAACACTCAGGTGTTTTCCAGCTGAGACTTGGTGAAAGGTCAGTGGGTGTTGAGAAAGGCCTGCCATGAGGACAAAGTATGGCATGGTCAAAAAGAGAGGCAACTCACTGTATCTCTCTTCTCCATCTGTTCCTATATCAAACCTGAGGATTTACCATGTGGAGCAGGATTTCAAAATCTGACTCTTTTTCTTCAAGAAAATTGATAGCAACTGACTTCTCTTTGCAAAACAAGATACTAGATAACCAGATGGAAATAATTAAGCAAGTTTCCAAATTTTATGTCTCTTTATAGTGCACCCTAAAGGAAGATGTAATAGGGGTGAGGTGACAGGACAGGAGGTTTGTTGCTGTTGGTTGTCCTCCAGATGATAATATTTCAGAGAATGAATGGCTGCCAACACAGCTTCCCTCTGATCTTGGATGTGTTGGAAGCCGTGAGAGTACAGAATATAGAGGAGTGAGTGACAGAGAGAAAGGCAACCACATAGTTCTCCCATTGCTAAGCTGATTCTGAGGAGTAAGAGCTTATAAGTTTGAAGGATGTTTATGATTTTTGTTGTGATCATCAGTGTGTGTGTGAGAGAGAGAGGGCAGGGGACCACTGGAACGCTCTCCTCACTGGGCACCCTTATGTTGCTCTTGTTCTGCTGAAGTTTATTTTCTGCAGATAGCCAGTTTCTTTTCAAAACCCCATCCACCTCACAACACTTCCTCATTTAAAATTCTCCAACTGTGTTTTATTTTGCTTAAATAAATTTCAAACTTGGTGTATCACTCCCTCCATGATCTCTCTCCCTCTGATACCATTACTAATTCTGCCCTTTCACACCCACTCCGGACTGACTCTGGCCTCCTGGTTCCTTTGATAGACCAAAACCCTTTCTTCCTCAGGATCATTCCCTTTGCTATTTTTCTCTGCTTGGGTTTGTTTTTCTCAGTCATCTAAACTGTTGGTTGCTGTTCATTATTAATTCATGTCTCTGCTCAAATGTCATCTGTTTAAATAGGGCTTTTCTGACCACCCCCCCATCCTAGTTACACTTTATCCTCTTAAAGCACAGCATTCTCTTCTTCATAGCACCTGTTATTATCTCAACATTTTGCTTCAGATTTATACACTTGCTAATATATTGTTTCCCCACACTAGAATGAAACTTTTGTGAAGGCAGGAAATTACTGATGTATCCTCAAGAGTCCAAAGAAATACCTGGCTTACAGTAAATAGTAAAAAGACAGGTGTGTGGTTTGCTGCTGTAGTTGGTATGCTTACTTGTTTGTTTTCATGAACAATTAGAGATAAGTGATTGTTTAATATTAACTTTTAACAAATACTTGGAAATCTTAATATACTTCTGGACTATACAAAATGACATTAATTTTCCTATGGTTTGCAATTCATTTTCTATAAAAAATTATAGTTCTTTTAGTTAATAAATGATATAGGAAAGAAGATTCAGCCTTCGACTTGGCTATAAAGATTAAAAAAAAAATTCAACACATTTATTATCTGCCTAAGATGAGAGAGAGAAAAAGAGAGAAACTCATTGATCATTATAATGCTGCATTTATAAAATGTCATTTAGATTTTTCAAGTATCTTAAATTAAGTCTCCATTTCCCTTTGCAAAACAAGGATATTAAAACAGAGACCCACTGTTTCCCTTAAGCATGTGTCCTTGAAAACCAGGGAAAAGGGTTGGCAACTCTGCTCTGAAGTTGTCCCAGAATACCTTGACAATTAAGCTACTCAAAGCTGAGAGTACAGAGAAAGCTGACCTGGGGCAGCGGGATGGCACTCTTCCTGGAAAGAACAGGTTTAACCAAAGCAAGAATCACAGAAAATTTGCTGAAGATACACTTTCCGTCCAATGGTTCCATCATCAATTGGCTCAGAGAGGAGAGTCAGAAGGAAAATCAATACTCAATACTCTAGATAAAGGATAATGAGTCACATTTGAAAAACCCTGAAGCCATGGCAGGGAGTAGATTCCTATCTTTTGATTATAGGAGGTAAACATCTTCATATCAAGAGAATAATTTTGAATTCTGGCACATCAAGCACACTTTGAAAAGGATAAACTCTCCATGAAATAGCAGTGGAAATACATAATGTATACCCTGCAGAAGCTGGGCCCATTATTAAATGACCAAAACTCAGTAAGCCTGTCTTTCCTTATGTACATTAATTTTTGTTCACCATGTATGTATCCCTGAGGAAAATCACTCTTCCAGGCACGGAGGGTGCAAAGCTAAATAATGTCACAGCCTTGTGTTGGGAAGCTCTTCATAATGGTGGGGGTCACAAAATGCATCCTGAAAGAGTGAACACAAGGAAAATGTGCAAGACTCAAGCTCAACTTAATAGCCTGAATAAACCACCATATGAATTGAGGCATGAATCAACAAGGAAAAATTATTCTAAGAAGTGGGAATATGATTTGACAACCTGATGTGTCAAAGGTGTTTTGTTGAGAAATTAAAAGCTTCCCTCCATGGAGAGGCAAGATAAAGTTCTAGACAATATCCTGGAAGATGAAGACTGACTGTAATCTTGGGTCACAAAAAAATCATTCCACTTTACTTGTGATTAGTAAGAGAAGCAGAGTCTCTACCTTGGAATTCTGGTTCCCATCCACCTGTAAATCTCAGAAATTTTTTGTTGTAAACTTAGTTGCACAAAAGTAGAGGCTTTTGATCCTAGAGCAAAGGGAATAGAAAGAAAATCCAGTTATGGCTGCCAAAACTGCAGACAGCTGGTCAGGACTAGGATTCAAAGGGCATACCTGCCAGACACCATCCTGTTAGTTACCAACATATTGAGCTCCCCGCAAATAAACTCCACCAACAAAGAACTCAGGTATTTAGAGACAGAATTTCCAAAACCTCCTAATCTTGAAAATAGTGACTTTACAATATTCCTTACTGGGTAATAAAATGCAATGAGAGTAGAAACTGGAATTTTTAACCACCCTTTTATAAACAGCACCTAAGTAACTCACAGTAACCAGTTTATTATAGGTAGTCAGGAAGTAATTTTTAAATTAATAAGTGAATCAAAAGCATTCTAAATAAAATTAGGTCTAAATTGATGGGTAAGTGGGAAACAGCATGTTCTGTGTCAAGAAATAAACCACATAAATTCGCAGAGGTGATGACACTAGCTTATTGAAGAAATTGTGAGATCATTATAGCTGCAGTAGTCTTGGGAATTTCAGAAGAAGAAAATATGCTTGCAATAGATGCTATGGATGAAAGATAAGAGTTACCAGGCTACTGTAGGGAACTTATGGACATAGATGATAACCTTCACATACATATAACTATTTCCTATAATATCCTACATATGGAGAAGGTATTTCAGAGATTTAATCTTGTTCTAGTACTATATTCATTTTAAAATTCCAAAAAGTGATTACCACAATCACGTAAATGTAAAAGTATAAGATTAATACCACATGTTTAAGACTGGTAATATTATAAAATAATTCAGTGGAAAAGCAAAGTACAATTTATTCAAAAAATTTTAGGTATGAGATTATTATTAAAGAACTTAAAGTTTTTTATTCTTTTAATTGATTTATGCATAGTTTAAGACTTTATTCTTTGAAATTGAAGATTTATATTTCCTTGAGATAAATGGAGTACTATTGGGTATGGTGTATACAACAATAAGAGAGATAAATATCTCCTTGGATATAATTATTCAAGTGCAACTTTGTAAATATTTAAACTTTTTTTATATATTATGAAGATAGACATGATATTAGGAAAGCTATTATTCTGGGGCTTTCATGTCTTTTTATGCTATTACACTTTGGTAGTTTTTAAAAAACTTGTCTTGCGGCTGACTCATGTCATAAGATTTAATAGTGAATTAATCATCTGTGCACCAGGGGAAGATGGCTTGATCAATATCAGAAATATAGTCTTTACTAAAGCAATGTTTTGGAAAGCACACTTTGAATAAACCCTTATTATGAACCGAGTCATATTTCTTAAAACATTAAGTCAATAAACATTAGATTTGGTTTGGAATAAGAGTGATCTCAGAATCACATCTGACCAGCATAACCCAAAGTGTGCCCATCTATACATCCATATCTATGCAATAAACCCATCTAATACATTATTAACACAGGTTGAAAATAATAATGGACCAAGAATTAATTTTTTATGTGCAATATGAACCCTCAATCTTACCTCCCTAGAAGCAAATAAATTTTTTTCTAAGCCAGCTGAGTTTGGAGGCAAAACTAATGATTTAAAAATATACATATAATCTAATTTCAAACACTATTGGTGAGGTCTAATTACTAAAATGGTTCAGAACAGTAATAAGTTTTACAAATTTGTAAAAAGTTGGACAATAAAGACAAAATAATCATCACATTTGCTCTGATGTGTTGCTTGAGAGGTCCATACATTGTCTTTTAGTGAAACACTCCTTTTTGATACTGTCCATTTCCCAGCATTCTTAAAGGAGACAATAAGTGTGTTGGAGGAAAGCCCAAATATTTACAACTAGATATTTGTTCACTATATTAAGTTCCCATTTTGATAAAAATCAGTGGTTATTGTCTTTTAGTATTTGGAAAACCTTCATCTCCATTTTGGTAGCCGTAAGGAAACAGGGGAGTATATGTAATATGCCTAAAATCACCACAAAGTGACAGTTCTTGAATTATAGTCAGTTCATGCTTTGTTCATTGAACCAATAATTACCTCCATTGTCCAAACAAGAAGTGCGTGCACACACACACACACACACACAGAGAGAGAGAGAGAGAGAGAGAGAGAGAAAACTCCTCGTGTACATACAAATAATTTTGAGGGAAAGTTCACGGTATTTCCAAGCATAAACTTTAGAATATTTGTTACACAGCAGCGAAGACTGTAAAGACCATGAGAAGTTGAAGCTTTTCCTTTGCTGCATCATAAGCTCCCAATGTTTTAAGGGATGGGTGGAATAAATCAAGCCCTATCAGGATACCTGTGGCATTTTTTATAGATAAAGCAATTCTCAAGTTCATATGGAACAACAGGAGACCCAGACTAGCCAAAACACTACTCTACAGAAAAGAAGAAATAGGGGGCATCTCAATCCCTGACCTGAAATTATATTACAGAGCTGTAGTAGCAAAAACAGCATGGTATTGGTATCAAAACAGAACCGAAGACCAGTGGAACCGAATAGAAGATCCT
>PVKS010025619.1:0-29635 GCA_004027875.1 Aplodontia rufa | reverse complement strand
ACAAGCAAGGGGACCATGGCTATGAGGCTGGGAGGTGAAGGGAGGGGGGTCATAGAGGGGAGGGAGGGATTGGGGGGGTATCAAGGCAGCTAGAGGGAGGGAGTAAGGGGGTTATCAATCCAGTTGGGAACCCTCTACATCCATGAGAAGCCCAACTAATGTGGGGGTAAAGTAGGGGATACATGGGAAGAAAGAGAACTCAAAGTGGAGAGATCATGAACTGGCATCAGCCTTGGCTCGCTTTGTCAATATCCATGTGCTCATAAATGTGTAACACTGATTCTCTCCAATACGTAAGACTATGTTGAACAAATTAAAAAAAAAAAGAAAGAAAAAAGATAAACTGGATTTTAATGTTATATGTAGACTGACCCTAGAAGACTGAAAGAAAATGTAAATAATTGTTAAAAATTCAAAAATTTTTGGATTTTTGTACCCATGTTGCCATGTCATTCTATAATGCAGTATAATAGTAACTAAAGGATATCTCTACAATATCAGTTCAACAAACTATTATAAACACCCAAGTTAAAATAGAAAGAACTGTGCAAATTTCTGAAATATAAAGTGATGACTCAGGGCAAGCCCCTTACTTCAAAGAACTTAGAGAATTAACTTTTTGTTCAGCTACAAGACAGATAAAATGATGATAATATTCTAGAAGACATCTTTAAATGTTTAGAAGCATTTGGAATTTGTATGTACATTTACAAAATTCTTTGCTACTGCTTTTAACACAAAAATCCATCTTGCTTGAATCTAAGAACAAGCCTGTCTTGAGGTATGTGTCCTTATACACCACCTGAATAGTCAACATGTAAGCCCTTGAGAATGGGACCATTCTAAGCATGGGCTTCAAGGTGTCAATCTGCGGGACCCTAAAAGGCAAAATGTTAAAAACTGGGTGTATTTTAAGAACATTTTTTGAGGGAAGGAGTCCATAGCTTTCAACAGATTTTCAAAAGATTCCCTGAAGCCAAAAAAATTAAAAAAAAAAATAAAAGGGGAGAGGGTAGGAAGAGTTAAATTCTTTGAAGTAACCTGGGTTATAGCTCACTTTCATT
This sequence comes from Aplodontia rufa, assembly GCA_004027875.1. Classification (NCBI taxonomy): domain Eukaryota; kingdom Metazoa; phylum Chordata; class Mammalia; order Rodentia; family Aplodontiidae; genus Aplodontia; species Aplodontia rufa. The sequence continues at coordinate 28,571 of PVKS010025619.1, read as the reverse complement.
GCAGGTTAAAAAAAGAAAAGAAATTACATAATGCTAGAGCACTCTCTCTATAAACATCATCATCTGCACAGCAAAGGAAACAATCAAGAGTGTGAAGAGAGAACCTACAAAATGGGAGAAAATCTTTACTCTTCTGACAAGTATTAATATCTAGAATATATAAAGAGCTCAAAAAACTTTATACCAAAAAAATCAAATAATCCAATTAATAAATAGGCAAATGAACTAAACAGACACTTTTCAAAGAACTATAAATGGCCAACAAATACATGAAAAAATGTTCAACATCTCTAGCAGTTAGGGAAATGCAAATCAAAACTACACTGAGATCTCATCTCACACCACTCAGAATGACAGTCATCAAGAATACAAATAATAATAAATGCTAAAGAAGATGTGGAGGAAAACAAACACTTTTACACTATTAGTGGGACTGTAAATTAGTACAACCTATATGGAAATCAATCTAGAGGTTCTTCAAAATACTAGGCATGGAACCACCATATGACCCAGCTATACCACTCCTTGGTATTTATCTTGAAAAACTAAAGTCATCTTACTACAGAGACACATACATACATACTCATGCTTATAGCAGCAAAATTTACAATAGCAAAACTATGGAACCAATAGATGAATGGATAAAGAAAATATGCTATACACAATGGAATTTTATTCAGCCATAAAGAAAAATGAAACTATGGCATTGGTAGGAAAATAGATGGAACTAGAAACCATCACGTTAAGTGAAATAAGTCAAACTCAGGGTCAAGGGTCCTGTGCTTTCTCTCATATGTGAAAGCTAGAGAGAAAAAATGAAAATAAATGTAGGTAGGAGTGGCTCTCCTAAAAACCAAAAGGAAATCAGCAGAGGAAAGGTACCAGAGCATGGGAGGCAGGGAGGAGGGGAGAAGTATTGGGAGTGATATTAGCCAAATTATAGTTATATTGTGTGCATGTACAAAAATGTAACAACAAATCCCATCATTATGTACAACTGTAAAGCACCAAAAAAAAAATGTGGAGAAAAAAATTATCCTTTCTAGAACAGAATGTCTGAAAGTTGATCAAGTCCTACATCCTCATTCTAGCAATTTAAATGTACTCTTATTAAACAATTTATCTTATAGTTTTATATTATACATTTTTACAAATTATATTGTTAAATTAGTAAATAATCTCTTAATATTAGCTGACACTATATGAGAGGGATTACCTACCTCCATACACATCATCCATACAAATAATTTGGTCTCCTGCTTTTAAAAGGTGAGTAATAGTCACAGTGGCTGCTAAACCCGAAGCAAAGGCCAAATCTAAAATAAAAATCAAGATAGAGTAAGCTAAAAAGATTACCAGTTAATAAAAACATGTACAGTATTTACTTGCTTTGTTCTATGTCGTTCTCTCTTCTGATAGAAGGTCAGCCACCACTGTTGAATTGATAAAGGTCTCCCAATGAATGCCATAACAAACCCTCCTCTTTCTACTTCAAGGATAAAATATCTTCTAAATTAGATACATACCTACATATATAATAAATTATATCAATTTCTATATAAATTATATATATTTTAGATAAAATGATAATATTCTAAGAGTCACATTTAAATACTTAGATGCATTTGGAATTTGTATATACTATGTACATAATATATGTGAGTAGATACTTCTGTCTTACATCAGTTCTATTTTGGTTATAACATTTCTTTTTTTTTTTTTAAGATCAATTTTTATTGAGTTTTTCACATGGCTTTTGCTGCTCTGACACTTAGTTGTGTACATGGGTGTTGGGGGATTTGAACCCATGTACGGGGGCATGCTGGGCAAGCACCGTAACCACTGAGCCACTGCTCCAGCCCTGGTTATAACATTTTTATGAAGCATTTGAAGGAAATAATTCTTTTTTTTTTTTTAATTAGAGAGAGGGACAGTGAGAGAGACAGAGAAAGGGAGAAACAACTTTATTTAGTTTTTTCGCACGGCCTTAGTTGCTCCAACACTTAGTTGTGTATGTGGTGCTGGGGTTTGAACCCGGGTCCTCGTGCTTGCCAGGCAAGAGCCGAAACTGCTGAGCCACTGCTCCAGTCCCAGGAAATAATTCTTTACAAAAATCTAAGATAAAAGGCCTATAGTCAATTAAACAGTTTAAAACATCAAACTAAGGAATTTTCAAACTTGAATGGAGCTAAGAAGATATGATTCATTCATTAATTTATGAATATGCAATTCATCCAATATTTTAACAAAACTCACAGATGTGTCTGATAAATTTAATGATGATAGATACATAAGACATTTATTTTCTATTCACTCTTCTCCCCTTTAGTATAATTTATATGAAAAATACAATAATGATTTAATAGTAATCCACTCCCCTCATGGGGAAAAAAAAAAAGCTCAGGGAAGTAATTCCTAATCTCTGAGAACATATTGTCAAGAGTTACTGACTATTTATTGAGAATGAACCTTTGTCCTATTCTCAGGGCCAAGGTATCTGGTGAATGAACAGTGAACAGTGTATCCTCTCATATGTAGAGTTATAAAATTTAATTTTTATCTATGTATGCAGACTCTTCAGATGATGAATATATTCACATGAATACTAAGCAGCAACTGCTGGCATTCAGCCTCTATACATACATATTATCACCTGATGGTTACACATATGCATATTACATCAACTGAGAGATCTTAGACAAATACTTCTACTTCTAGGGCTGGAGCGGCAGCCCAGCAATTACGGCACTTGGCTGGCATGCGTGAGGACGCAGGTTCGAACGTCAGCACCACGTACACAACAAAGTGTCAGAGCAACAGAAGCCACGTGAAAAACTAAAAAAAAAAAAAAAAAAAAAAAAAAATCTGTAATTCCTTTCAGCTCTACATTCTGTGTCTCTGTGATGTTCACAGTACATTTTTGAAGAATTCTAGACTCTACTATGAAATACAAGTCACATACTGTACTTAGCTCCATCCAGTGCTGCCACTACTTTTTCTAGGCAATTTCTAGTGGGGTTTCCAGAACGGCTGTATTCAAAACCCTGAAGAAAAGAAACAAGAGTTCATCACAAAAACTTTAAGTTTATCATTGGAGACTAATAGAGACATCACAACTATAGGTTCATCCTATCATTATGAATTTCTATTATTTAGTTATGATATGTGTTGACTTTGGATAGAAGTATGATAGTGTCATGGCTATGATGGGAGGGAAGAGGCTCTGTGAAGATGGTAGACTGCGTTGGAATTATGCATCTGCCACTCATGAGCTGGGGTCAACAGGTAAATAACATTTCCAAGATTCAATCTAAATGGTGGGGAGAAAGGAAATACAGATATGTAGTTCATAAAATTGTTGTGAGGATAAAATGAGATAAAGTATATGTATACTACATATTTCTTGGTACATGTTAACCATGATTATGTAGCAATTTGGGGGGGCAATTTTTAATATTAGTATTATTATTCTGTTAGACTCACCTTATCTATTAATCTGAAGACATGAGGAAAAAGGAACTATGTAAGCCAACAAAATAAGTAATTCTAATCTACCTTCCATTTCCTAAGAAATAAGCAATGAGCCAGGTTTGGCAGCACATTCCTGTAATCGCAGCTGCTCAAGGAGGCTGAGACAGAAGGATCACAATTTTGAGGCCAGCCTAAGTAATTTAGCAAGACTCTATCTTAAAATATAATACACAAGGTTGAGGATGTATCTCAGTGGTTAGAGCACTTGCCTCATGTGTGAGGCCCTGAGTTCAATTCCTAGCATGAAAAAAAAAATGAGAGAGAGAAAAGAAAAACAAAAAATGAAGCAAATTCAATTTTAGCATACAACAAGAAGGTATGAACAGATCCTACAAATGCTCAGAGTTTAAATCTTGGCTCTACAAAGGTAACTCCAAAAATAGGGAGTAATTCTTGGCAAAGCATGTCCATGAAATACTTTCTTAAAATTTTGCATTATGCTTCCTTAGCATGTATGGCACTACAGTATCTATCATCATCTGCTCATTTTACTTAATCCTCATGACCTGCTTTGAGGAAACTTAGGTCAAATATTATAGGAACTAGGGAGTGTCAAAGCCGGAATTCAAACCTAGAATTTGAACATTAAGAGACCTATAATTTTCCCCCCAGTTCATATCACACATAACAAAACACAACCATTCTTCACACCTTTGTTTCTGATTCAGGAGCTCTGAGTATTAGAAATAATTATTTTTAAAGTTTTATTGGGTTGTTTCCTTGTTTTTTGACAATCTGAACAGATTTTTTTTATAAGGCTCCAAGATATCCTCACCACTCCCCATCATCACCTGAAGTTGCAGAAAACAAGAAGCCCCCCACACTTTTATTAATATTCTCATATTTACCTTTGTGGGTGGGGGGCAGGGAGAAGCATATTTTCCAGGTCTCCGTCATTCAATGGCTTTTCAAGTGCAAGTAAAGAATTAGCTGCTTCTCATTCAACTCTTCAAATTCCTTTTAGTGCTCTTAACTGTTTTTAAAGGTATAAAGCAGTCTTGTGGATTTAACCATCCCTACTGGCTTTCTGAAAATCTAATTAGTAATATACCTGAATGATTAACTTTTGTACTAAGTTCTAAAGCTTGAGCAGTCACTCATTCAGTAAACCTATACAAGGAACAAACCACATCTAGGAAGAGAAGTTGTGTATATATTTTCATCAAAATACAATAGTTCATAGTATTCTAAACCACTTGTTAGTACCCTTAGAACTCTACCTCACAAAGCAAGTGTCCAAGAACTTTCTTTGACTTATGTGAAACATGAAAGTGAAATAATCAAAGCTTGAGATCTACAAAGTTTAACTATTTTCTTCTGAGCTTCCACAACTTCTAAATACTCTAAGACCCATCTAGTATGCCACCAAAAGGAAATAAGCTATGTGATTAACAAATAGGGTTCTTTCATAGGTTTACAAGTCATTTATGTATGAGTCTGGGTCAGTTCCTTTTCCATAAAATGTACACAATGCCTGTCCTGCCCTCTGACCTGGTTGTTGTGATGAAAAATAAAAACTATAAATGAGAACACTGCAGACCTAAGTACCACTGAGTAATTATTGTGTAGCATATAGCTTCACAAACATCAACAATTTATGTGGTAGGTACTATTATGTCCATTTACACAGGATCAACCTGAGGAGATGATAGGTTAAATAATTTCCTCAAAAGTTACCCAGTTCAGAAGAGGTGATGTCAGAATAGAAACCTATGTCTTTTGACTATATGACTTGTGCTCTTAATCACTAAGACATATTGTTTAAATGATGCAATGAGTTAAATTATTACTAGCATTGTCAAAATATAGCGCAAGGTAGCCCAGCACCTAAGAGGAGTTCCAGAGCAACTTTGAATCCCTGATCCACCACTTATGTCTTAGGCTAGTTGCCCACCATCTCTAAATCTCAGTTATTTCATCAGAAAAAAATAAGAATTAATTCAGACTAGGGCTTTGTTAGGATTAGATGAATCTCTACACGTAATACACATAATATATAAGTATGTATTTGGCACATAATAGGTGATAACCATTAGCTGAACACAGCTTTTAGGAATATTCTTAATTGCAGGTGAGTTATCAGACCCTTAATTTTTCTTTTTTTTTTTTTCTTTTTTTTTTTCCCTGACCGGGGGAGTGATTCCAGGGGTACTCTACCTCTGAGCTACATCCCCAGCCCTTTATATTTGTTTCTTTTGAGACAGGGTCTCGCTAAATTGCTGATGCTGGCCTCAAACTTGCCATCCTCATGCCTCTGTCTCCTGCACAGCTGGGATTACAGGCGCGCACCACCGGGTCTGACCAGATCCTTAACTTTTAAAAGCTGACTCCTTACTGTGTCTTAAAAATTTTGCTGTTAAAGGTAATTCAGAGAAATATAAACCTCGTTTTCGAATTGAAAACTGGTCAAAATCACATGAATTTCGGGTTCAGATCTACGTAGCAAGTTAGACAAACCGCTCCTTCCAGTCTTGCTTATCAAAAGAACTGTGATCACCAGACCAACTAACACAGAGCTTACTGCAAGGACTGCAGACTAGGAACACTTTTAATTTATAAACCACCTCTTCTTTGCCGCCCAGCTCTGCCTGTACCGCCCCCAGACAGGCCCAGCTCACCGAGTGCTGGCCGGGCGCCTCTTGCTTGAACGTGGTGGACAGCGAGATGGGGGGCACCACATCCTGGAAATTCCATTGCTCCGGTTCCTGGCCCACATGGATGGCCTGCGTGGCGAAATGTTGGAAGCTAGGCAGGAAACCGTGTGGGGAGCCGTCTTTTTTCTGCATGCTGAACTGCGAAGGAGAAAGGGAGGGAAAGTGAGAAAGATCTGACTAGGAAACCGGACGTCGGGACCGGACAGAAACGGAAGAAGTGAGGCGAGGGGGCGCTAAGGCGAGCCGACTGAGCCGACTCCCAGGGTACAAAAGCCGGACTCTGCGGCTGAGACTTTACCAGCACGCGATCACCTAGGGGCGGAGCCAGCACCGCCTAATGAGCGACGGCCCCGACCAGGTCCCCACTTCTCATTGGCTGGCGGCAGAGGCGTTGCCTAGCGCGTTTCGGCCACCGCCCTCCCGGTGCAGAAAGCAAGGTGAAGCCGCTGGCGCTGGGTCCACGCGGTGTTGGTCCCTGCGGGTTTCATTCCTGGACTCCGGCCCTGGGGAAGCTGCCATGCTGGCTCCTGTGAGCCACCTGGTGTTTGTGTGACCTCAGGCCGGAGGTTCGCCTAAGACGCGAAGTAGACTGAAACCGGGTAACCTGTAAACAGGCCACACGAATAGCCGCCCCTTGCTGCAGCCGGTGCCCCTGACCCCCTCACCCCACCCTTTGTCCCGAGGGCGGTGTCCAAAGACCGGAGCGACAACTTGAAGATTCGTTAGGAAACAGCGACCCAAGTCTCCAAATTTGCAACTTGGATTCTCATTATTTGTAGACAGACTGTCTTTTAAAGTACACTGGAGGGGCTGGAGCGGTGGCTCAGTGGTTTCAGCGCTTGCCTGGCAAGCACGAGGACCCAGGTTCAAACCCCAGCACCACGTACACAACTGAGTGTTGGAGCAACAAAGACCATGTGAAAAACTAAATAAAGTTGTTCCTCTCTTTCTCTCACTCTCACTGTCCCTCTCTCTTAAATAAAAATAAAGTACGCTGGATCCTGTAATGACCCAGTGCTTAACAGGAGCAAGAGTCAAGTATTTAAGTAATGGCGAAACTACAGTAATGAGAATGATTAAGCACAACTCCAGCGGCTTCCTCAAATCTACTCAACCTTGAGCTGTTCAAGCATCCTTATCTTCTGTTGAAGAACTCAGAGAAACGCCTCCAGATGAGAAAGATAATATGGCTTTGTGGAAAAATCTCAAATTCCTTCACAAAATGCTTTCATTGTTACACAATGAACAGCAACACCCTTGTAGGGAAAAAAGAAGCAGTTTGGTGTCAGAATTTACCGCTCACCTGTATCCGGAGCCCTACTCTCACCAGGGCCAGTCCTTAGAAACAAACAAAAATCTCTTTGTTCCCCTAAACAGTACAGTCTTGACCTACTTACTCTTGTCACTTGTTTCCTGGGACCAGGGAATTTAGGAATATTTCTGTTCTTGCACAGTATTAGCTAAAGAATAAAACCTTATCAAATTTAAAGAAAAAAATTAGGAATAAACTCAAAATTTTACAGTTTGAAATAAAGATGTGAAGAGCAGGAGTGAGTCAGTTTGCTTTTTAAATTAGCTTCAGGGATACTTCCCATTAAGCACTACAGGCCCAGTTACTAAGCCTGTATGAGCTTTTGAGGCCTACCTAAATTTTTAATCCAGGGGAGGGGTGGAGAGGAGGGAACAAACAGACTCCAAAATACTAGTAGATACTGATATATATTTCATTAATGTTTTTATTTGAAAAATATCACATTGTCAACTGCAATGTATTTCAACAGTTGTGTAGAACTCTACATGGACATATTTTATGTGATACCATGTGGCACAGAGGATCTAAAAGACTACTAATTATTTTTAGCTTTCTGAGTTGCATAAGTGAAATTTCATTTAGTATTACTGTAATAAATGATTCTCTTTTTTCTTATTCTGTATTTTGGACTTTGGAGGGAGTTTGGTTTTGTTTGCTTGTTTTGAAATGGGGTCCCCCTATGTTGCCAAGGCTGCTTTCCAATTCATGGTCTTAAACAATCCTCCCTACTCAGCCTCCTGAATTGCTGGAACAAGAGGCATGCACCACCACACTGGACAAAAAGATTCTTTAAATGATGGCACTAATGCAAGTTCTCTAAATTAGCTGTTTTTTACCCTTATAAATTGAAAAGACTTTATTGGATGGCAGCTTAATAGTATCTATCAAGGATTTAAAATACCCATTCCTACCACCCAGAAATTTCACTTAGGAATTTCTTCTTCAGATGTATTCCTACATGTGTGTGAAGAAGAGTGAGAATGTTCTTTGCATCTATTAGCTATTTTTAATACAAAAGAATGGAAAACAACTTAATTATTCATCCTGCAGAGACTGGTCGTTCAGTTATAGTACAGCTCTTTGATGTTTACTCTATGGCCAAAGAGCAGGAGGAAATTAATATGTTCTGATATATCATGATTTTTAATTTTCAAGGCAGCTAAGTAAGTTGCAAAACAATGTATGCATAATGCTTCCACTTTTTCTAAACAATATATACTATATTGCATTCTTATAAGACACTTATGGTTTAACAAATCTAAATATCATTCTGGTAGCAGAGACCGTGGTTTTGATGTGTAAATTGCTTTTCATTTTATTTTCTCCTGTGTTCAAGTTTTATATCAGGGACATATATTACCTTTTCTACAATAATAATACCAAAAAACGTAATTTGAAAGTTTCGGATATCCCAACACAAAGAAATGATAACTATCTGAAGATGATAGATAGGCAAATTATCCTGATCTGATCTTTATATGTTATATACTTGTATTGAAATGTCACTGTATCCCATAAATATGCTAATTAATAATAAAATTTTTAAATACCTCTTTCAGTGTCTTATATTTGCTGTGCTCCCTTGCACCTCAGTGCCTTTTCACATGCTGTACCCTTCACCCACAAGGTCCCATTCCCTGCTTTTCCTCCTGCCTCCCAGTGCTTCACATCTCATAGCTCTCAAAGCCTTCCCTAATTTCAGAGAATAGACCACTCCTTATTGCACTGGAAAAAGGGGTAGTATTACACTGTTCTATATTAATGCAACTAAAACATGGAGACCAAGTACAATCTCTCACAGGTAGGTTATCTTGAATTTAATGGATTGGGCCTAGTTAATACTAGAGAAGTCTTGATTCTAAGATAAAAAATAAAAATTAAAAATCACACCTTGTGTGTCAAAAAAAATCACAATTATCAAAATGTAGCTTTAAAAAATTTGAAGTGTTTTAATTCATTTAAATTCCATTTTTTTAAAGATTCCCAATTGAAGCTTGGAGCGGTGACTCAGCAATAGAATGCTTGCCTGGCATGCTGAGAACCTGGGTGCGAGAACCTGGGTTGGAACCCCAGCACAGCATACACAACTAAGTGTTGGAATAACAAAAACCAGATGAACAATAAGTAAAAATTGTTTCTCTCTGACTCTTTCTTTCTCTCTTTCTCCTCTCTCTCTCCCTCCCTCTCTCTTTTTAAGGGGAAGGGAGAGTGAATCAATTTTATTTATTCTTTCATCTGGCGTTTGTTTCTCTGACACTTGGTTGTGTATGTGGTGCTGGGATTTCAAACTGGTTTCTTGAGCATGCCAGGCAAGTGCTCCAACTGCTGAACCACCACTCCAGCCGCCCCCCTTAAAAAAAAAAAAAAAAAGACTTCCCTTGTATTCAAAGAATCAGAGAAGCTGTTTTGTTAGTTTTGATTTCTTAGCTTCCTACACAGAACACATTTGATTTCCATTACAAAATCATCTTGAGATATTAGACTTTAAGCAGTTTTCCCTCTGTGCTTAGATATGATGATTTCTATTTCTTTTATTTTGTTAAATTTTATATTTTTAATTGTATGCTTTTCAGCTTTTAACCATAGTTATTTTGACAATGTGATATGCAAAGTTGCATTGTAGAATGCCAGTTTTGCTGCTGCTGCTGCTGCTTCTGCTAGTGTTTTGGATGATAGCCATTCTAAACACAGCAAATGCTATAGTTTGAAGTATGTGCTAATTTTTCATGTAAGTTAGCTTGTAAGCCATAGAACCATGTTATTATAATGCTTACTGAAAAACTATTAATTCCTTTTGTGAATGAGATTCAGCAACGGCAGATATTTTACATTAAAGGGAAGATTTTTCATTTTTAAAAAATTTCTTTACTGTGTAATCCTTTTATAAAACAGAGCATGTTATTACTTTTATAATAAATATAAGTAAGCACTATGAAATAGCACCATACTTCTTGTGAATGTGCACAGAGACCTCTGTTGCTCTCAATAAAGTAAAGTAACTAGTAAAGTAGTGTCTGAATAGCAACGATGGCAACATATGGACCTGGGAGGGATGTTCATGTGATATATCATCATCATATCGTTATCATCATTATTGTCAAGCATAAGTATACCCATTGATTTGATCTGTTTTTTGTTTTAGCTCGAAATACAAACATTTTGATCTTCCTTAGGCGTTTGCTAATGAAATGATAAGAATTACGAAGGGAATCTTGGGAGCAGGGGGAAAAAGACATTACAACACAAGTTTTTCATTTGGTGCTCTTCCTATGATGAGCCAAGGCCCTCCATATAGCTTTTATCACATCCACCTTTACTGCCAGTGTAAAGAATTTTTTTTTTTTTAAGAGAGAGAGGGACAGTGTGTGTGTGTGAGAGAGAGAGTACCAATTTTATTTAGTTTTGCACGTGGTGTTTGTTGCTCCAACACTTCATTGTGTATGTGATGCTGAGGTTTGAACCTGCATCCTTGCTCCTGCCAGGCAAGCTCTATAACCACTGAGCCACCACTCCAGCCCAACAATTTTAAAAATAACAAAAAAGAAACTAATATGGTTTTGATACAACATAATTGAAAATGGTGTCACTTGAGAATAAAAATGTCTAAGTACTATTGATCATACTATTAGATTTCATTTTGAGAGACAGAGAGCAAATTTCTACCACACTTGTTTTATTTTAATGATAGACATGAAAAAGATAAGTGATGTTCATCATCACATATACAGTGAATACCCGGGTTAGGAATTACAAACTTCAGATATTTGGGATAAAAAAAAGTAACCCCCAAATCATTGGGATGTATTCCATGATGATGGAAAAGGAGCCAAATATGGCTTGAAAATATAATGAAGTGCTGACTCAACCATTTTTTGAGTAACAGTTAAGCAGCTGACTTTTGAAGTCAAAATCCTTGAGTTTAAAATTTAAATTTAGCATTTGCTATCTCTGTGACCTTGGGAAAGTAATATACTTGACCTCTGAAAGTCTCAGTTTTCTCTTCTAGAAATTGTGCAAAATAATCATACTTGGCAATTCTCACACATAGTCTCAGTGGGAAGCACTTGGAGCAGAGGTCTACTTTTGATACTTTTGTATCAAAGATACTGATGTTTTCAGTATCCGTGCAGTACGCTATTCAGAGACTGTGATTCAATGGAGAAAGCAGGCAGCATCTTTTTGTACAACTTATAAACCAGCACAGAGATAAGATAAGAGGATGGTATTTGATTTAACTATCAAGATGTCCAAAAGAGTTGTTCAGCTAGTAATGCAGGCATTGAAAAGCTCTTGACTTGCCTTGCCAAAATCTTACATCACAAAGTAAACATGTTTGAAGAGCAATGCTTCAAGTCTTGGGACTATATGACTTACTGCAGGGCATTCAACCCTGCTGGTAGCTAGAGATATCCCTATTTATTTCCAAATGCAGAGTCAATTCCAGTTGAGAACCATGACAACAGGAATAAAGAAGGCCGCCCTGAATTTAATCTTATCACCAGGGGGAATTGCTTGATAACAAAGACATGTTGAGGAATTGGACAGAAAAGGACCTTACTTCATTAAAAAGTGTGCTATCTAGAAAGGGAAGAACCAGAGGCATAAGATGTCCCAGACTAAAACTCCACAACTAGGACATTCTGTAGCCAGAAATGCTTAGGAAACACCACTAATCTAATCAACCGTCTTTAGATTCAGAATGCCTATCATTAACATGATAAAGGGTCAGAAAGTCTTAAGAAACCAAGTCTCTAAGAATCTTTTCTCCATAAACATGGAGACTTGCTTTGTTCTTATGGGTAATCTACCGTCTCTGCTGTAACAAGTTCTCTCTCAACATAAATTTTATTATATTTTTTAAGAGAGAGGGACAGTGAGAGAGAGAGAGAGAGAGGCAGAGAGAATCAATTTTGATTTAGTTTTTCACATGGCTTTCATTACTCTGACACTTCACTGCATACATGGTGCTGAGGTTTGAACCCATGTACTCATGCATGCCAGGCAAGTGACGGAACTGCCAAGCCATCGCTCCAGCCCCTCAACATCAATTTTAAAGAGACTTCTCTAGACAAGTTTCTTTGTTGGTGGTGGTGGTTTGTTTGTGTTTAGGGGGGTGCTGGGGATTGAACCCAGGGCCTCATGCAGGCTACGCACACACTCTACCACTGAGCTGTACCCTCCCACCCCTCAAAATATTTTTTTAAATATAATTCTAGTATCAGAGAATTCAGTGAAGAACCTGATAAGGAATTATTTCAAACTCTTCCACTATTTTTTTTAAGGAGAAAGAAATGGGTAAATTCAAGAGTATTTTAAGATTCTTTCCTCTGATCCCTCAGCCCAGTCAGAAAATTCCTTTAAATATGTATAGTTCTTCTGTGAATGGCCACTCAACTATTGTATGCTTCTGCAATTCTCTCCCTCCCTCTTTCCCTCTCTCTCTTTTGTACCAAGGATTGAAACCAGTGGCATTTAACCACTGAGCCACATCCTCAGCCCTTTTTATTTCCTTTACTTTGAAGCAGGGTCTCATTAAGCTGATTAGGGCCTCACTAAGTTGTAAGTGCCGTAACCACAGTCCCACCATGCCAGCCCTTGAAAATAGTCTTCAAAAACTACATTTTGTCCATTTCTAATTGTTTACGTAGCAGAGAGGAATGAAGGTACCATTTAGTCTGTCTCTAGTAGAAGTGAAAATCCAGTTTTCTTCTTTGAAACTGTATTTCCATTTTAATACTACAAACTGTTTCAAGTCCTTTTTGGAAGTCTGTGGAAGCATGTTAGAAAAAAATGTGGTCAGTTTTCTGTGGGTCTTCATTGATAGAGAGTCACTTTCTGTAGAACAGGACTGTTCAAGAAAACCTTTTGTGATGTTGAAAATGCTCGTTCTTGGTTGTCTGAAATAGCAGCCACTACTCACATGTGGCTCTTGAGTCATGAAATGTAGCTAATTCAGTTGAAGAACTGAATTTTAAATTTTACTCTATAATAATTAATTTAAATGTAAACAACATATATCAATAGTAGCTGCTGAGTTGGACAGCATAGATTTGCTGTGTTTCAAAGCCAAGTTGACTCCAGATGACCAAGGCTTTGTGCCGTCTGCTGGAGCTGACTATATCCTTTATTTTTTCTTAATTCAGAATTTTCTCTAATCTATTTAATTAGAATATTGTCCCTCCTGTTCTGTATCTACTAAAATACTAACTATTCCTGAAATCAGGGTTTGTGCTTTTCTTCTTTCCTGTTTCTTTTCAACTACTGGGAATTGATCCTAGTGATGGATGTTTTATCACTGAGCTATTCCAGATCTTCTTTAGTTTTTATTTTGAGACAGGGTCTTGCTAAGTTGCTGAGACTGACCTGGAACTTGTGATCTTTCTGCCTCAGATTACTGAGTCACTGGAATTATATGTGTGTTTCAGGGTACCTGACATTTCCTTCCCTCTTTTACTTTCTCCTTTTCTTCCACCCTCCTTCCCTCCCTTTCTTTCATTCCTTACTTTAACAAGCAGTTGTTGAGAACTTACTTTGTGCTAGGCCGTGCCAAACTATGAAGACAAATAAATGAGTAATATGTAGTGTTTGATCATTAGGATATCAGAATCTAATATGAAAAGATTATATGCAAAAATTTTAGTAAGTGAAACAAAAAATCAAATAGGGTTATAAGAAGTAATATTTTTGGGGCTGGAGCGGTGGCTCAGCAGTTACGGCGCTTGACTGGCATGCGCAAGTACGCGAGTTCAAATCCCAGCACCACGTACACAACGAAGTCTCAGAGCAACGAAGGCCATGTGAAAAACTAAATAAAAATTGATTCTCTCTGTCTCTCTCTCTCTCTCACTGTCCCCTCTTTCTTTAAAAAAAAAAAAAAAAAAGAAGAAGTAATATTTTTGCATGTATTTTAGTAGCTGTTTATAAAGAGGATGGGTATGGATTGGTATGGAGAGAAGGCTTGCACAAGGATGACTTGATGATGACTATGAAATTTGAAATAGAAATGGGAGGTTGTCAGGTAGAAAAACAAAGTAGGGCATATCAGGTAGAAGGTGTGGAATTATGAAGCATTTGCATCTGTTCAGGAAGCTATTAATAGTTCAATATAGTTGGACAGTTAAGTAAGTTTGAATATGAGGATAAGGGAGGAGGGGTGTTGGAGAGTAGTTGATTATGAAATTTAAGAAATATTCAGGATTGACTACTTCTTTGGTATAGTCAAGGAACGTTGACTATATTGTGTCAGCAAAAGAGAATATGAAGGCTTTGAATCACAGGAATGGCAGGGAGACTAGATAGAATGTTATTGCAATAGCTGTCAATGACAAATATGGAGGATTTGAACCAATGAAGTGGCACTAGTAAAAAGGAAAGGCTAGTGGAAGAGACACCTAGGATGTCAAATTGATAGGACTTAGTTTGCTAATTGCATGTGGAGTGAAGGAGAGAGAGATTTATGACTTTGATTTCTGGATTAGTGGTGATAATACCAACCAAGATTTGGCAAGAATGGGAGTTTTGAGATAGAGGATAAAGAATTCTGTTTTAGACAGATTCAATTTGTTGTATAGCCCTGGGCTTCAAAAGACCTGACTGGACTGAAGGCATATAAGATTATATCTTTTTTTTTTAAGAGAAAGAGAGGGGATGAGTGAGGAAGAGAGAATCAATTTTATTTAGTTTTTCATCTGGCCTTTGTGTTTTGGCAATTTTGTTTCATATATTTTGATATTTACTATTCAAAATACAAATATTCATGAATGTTATATTTTCTCATAAATTAATTATATATTTTAACCACATATCAGGTTTTCTGTATTAAATTGTTTTGTGTTTAAAAAAAGAAGAATAGAAATACTATTGCATACCTACCACGTACCAAAATTCTAGGTGATAACATAGAGAAGTAAACAAAGCAAGAAGTATTATCTCAATAGACATTCATTGTAATGAGGAGACAGATACTATTCAGTAAACATAATAGATAAGTAGTTATTATAATCTGATAAGAGGTGACATGTGCCATTGGGAAACTGGAGCAAAATAAGGGAGATCAGGGTTTGGGGAGGAAACAGACTAAGACTTGAAATAGTGCAGTAGGGGTTGTCTCATTGAGGATCAGGTGACATTTGAGCAAAATCCTGAAAGTGGTGAAGGGATCAGTTGTGGGCTCTTTGGGAGGAAGGTGTTTCCAGTAGGTGGAATGAGGAAATACCTGGTGCATAGGCTCTACGACAGGAGCATGCCAGACTTGTTCAAGGAATGGAGGGCAGGATAGTGGAAGAAGAGAACAGGCAGAGCCTTGTAGAATAATTGAGGAATTTGGGTTTTCCTCTGAGTGGGATGAGAAGCCATGAGACAATGTTAAGGAGTTGACTCACATATTAAAATAACTGCTCAGGCTGTTGTATTGAGGATGAACTGATAGTCAGCTGGGAAATGGAGGCCTCTTAGCTGCTACAGTGGTAACCTGAGAGAAACAGTGGAATACTTGTATCTCTGAGGGCTTAAATGAGAGCACAAAGCACATTAAATGGGTGAACAGATAATGAATAAGAATTCTTTTAAAAGGCCTCTATGTATTAGAGTTCTCTCCCACTTACAGAAGTTTATAGAAGTATAAGCTCCTTGAGTTTGGAAACTGGGTATATACGTGTGTGTGTGTGTGTGTGTGTATTTTTTTTTTTAATTTTTATTTATTTATTTATTTATTTTTTGAGATTGGGTCTGACTATGTTGCCCAGGCTGGCCTTGAACTCCTGGGCTCAAAAGACCTTCCTATCTCAGTCTCCTGAGTAGTCAGGACTATTGATAAGCATCCCTGCCTGCCTCCAACTTGCTTGGCTTTGTGTCTATATTTGTATCCAGTACCAGGAACAGTACCTGGCATATAACCAGTATTCAATAAATATTATCGCAACAGATGACTGGATGGTTTTAGCCACCCTAATGCTCATGACTAAAAACTGCTATTTAAGGTTCTGTTAATCGTAAACATTTATTAGGAGACCAGGAAATGGACGTAGAATCTCGGATTGTGGATGAAATATCTCAAGGATTGTATCTAGTAAAAAAAATGATCTGTAAATGTTAAAGAATTTTCACTAAACAAGTACGTATAAATGGGAAACATGATTTCAGGCCTGTAATAACAAAACTATTCTACTAGGAGCTCAATAGTGCTCAGATATAATTATATCAGACTATCCAATGATCTTTAAAGTTGATCAATTGGTTTTCCTGATGATTAGATAAAATAGTCATATAGAAGACAAGTAATTTCTATTTCTGAATGATAATATGAAGATAGAAAACTTAGAAGCAGCATCAGATATTATGCATACTTTTTTCTCCTCTTTTTCTTAGCAACTGTAAGAAGCACAGCTTAATTTAGCTTATTTGTTCTTTTCCATTTTCCCTCGCTTCTAAACAACTGTTCCTATATTTTCATTCATTTCTTTCTATGGTCAGATTTATAGTTCAGAAAAATTACACCAAGGGATTCAAAAAGTCTTTAGATATATTTACAGATATGCTATAATATTCTCATTTATAATTCATTTAGGAAAAAAGTTATTTTGTAAAACAGTTTGCTTTTTTTTTTTAAAAAAAAAAACAGCACAGTAAATAGTGTGGCAATACTAATGTGTTTCTACTATTTACTTTTTAGATTTTTTTGAGAATAAATACTAAGTCTTGGTATTCCCTTGATTGCATAACATTTGTTCTGTAATTTAGCAAATAATTATTGTGTGCTTTCTATATGCCACATACAGAGCTAGAAGCTAGTAGTGACACTAAGGTAAAATTTTGCTCATTTTTTTAGAAACACATAGCTTAGCAAAACACTTTTTTTTTTTTGTAATTTAAAGAGAGAGGGAGAGCGAGAGAGAAAGAACTTTATTTAGTTTTTCACATGGCCTTCGTTGCTCCAACACTTAGTTGTGTACGTGGTGCTGGGGTTTGAACCCGGGTCCTCGTGCTTGCCAGGCAAGCGCTGAAACTGCTGAGCCACCTCTCCAGCCCCAGCAAAAGACATTTAAATAGCAATTAAACATAATAAAAGTTATGGAGCCCTCATGTGTGGGAGAGAAAGTAGTTCTAGGAATAGTAGTTTCAAATACATTTTGCCAAAAAAGTAGAACTTGAACTCAGATGTAGAGAACCACATGAATGTTAACTTGTCCAGAGGAAGGGGAAAGGATTCCAGAATGACAACATGTAAGAAGACCCACAATCCTGAAACGGTATTGGCACGATCAGAGAAATGAATGGAGCATGAAGTGACTGAGGAATGGTAGGGACGGGCAAGATCATGTAGCGTTCTGGGTTTGAGGTCAAAGAATGTGAACTTCACTTTAGGCAAATTACTGAAGAGTTTTAAAGCAGGACAAATCGCAATGAGTTTGCACTTTAGTTTTCAAAGTGCTTTCTGGTAGGGAGTACTGTCAGTAAAGAACTGAAGAAAACCATGTGGTGGTGCCCAACTCTAATCCCAGCAACTTGGGAGGCTGAGACAAGAGGATTGGAAGTTCAAAGCCAGGGCTGGAACAGTGGCTCAGCTGTTACAACGCTTGCCTGGCATACGCAGGAATGCAAGTTTGCAACCCAGCACCACATACACAATGAAGTGTCAGAGCAACGAAAGCCACATGAAAAACTAAACAAAATCGACTCTTTCTCTCTCTTACTGTCCCTCTCTTTCTTTAAAAAAAAATAAATAAATAAAACTTGAGCTGAGACAAAACTTTTTCCTTGCACAAAATTGAAACAGAACTACTATTCATTGGATGAATAAATGATAAGAATGAATAGAGTTTGATGTTGGCATTCTTTTTTGGGGCGCCACTGGGGATTGAATATAGGAATGCCTAATCATGGAGTCACATCCCCAGCCATTTTTTTATTTTTGAGACAGGTTCTTCCTAAGTTGCTTAGGGCCTTGTGAAGTTGCTGAGGCTGGCCTTGAACTTGTGATTCTCCTGCCTCAGCCTCCCAAGCTGCTGGAATTTAGGCATGCCCCCCTGTGCCAGTTTGATGTTGGCATTCTTGACATGCCATACACACATACACGGCTGCAGGACAAGCAGAAGTCCTTTCTTGAGAGCAAGAGGTTGAGAGTACTGAAGGGATCTAACTACACCTTAGAGAAATTATTCTGGTTGTAATATTTAAGGAGGACTGAGCGGAGTGGACTGGAACACACAGTAACACGAAATCAAGGATGCTGCAATGGGGGTGAAGAGATGATAGATTAAAAATATACAGTAAGGGTAGCATGAGTTAAATCCAGATAAGATGTAATGCTTTACAATCTAATACTTTTTTAGAGTTATAATGGGAAGGGGAAGGGAGGGGTAAGGGAGGGTAATTGGGGGGCACTCCTGGGGATAATTGCAATATCCAGAATATATGCATATTTTATACACATTTTATATTATTTTGTTAAAATCTTGTAAGGTTGCTCAAAATAAAAAATTAAAAAAAAATAAAGCGAGGGACAGTGAGAGATAAAGAGAGAAACAACTTTAAAATATATATATATATACAGTAAGGGGCTGGAGCCGTGGCTCAGCAGTTATGGCGCTTGCCTGGCATGCGCAAGTATGCGACTTCAAACCTCAGCACATGTACACAACAAATTATTTGAGGAACGAAAGTCACATAAAAAACTAAATAAAAATTGCTTCTTTCTTTTTCTCTCTCTCTCTCACTGTCCCCTCTTTCTTTAGGAAAAAAAAGATACAGTATTCTCTCCACTTTCACCGTTCCTCTCTCTTTACAAAATAAAATAAAATAAAAATAAAGACTATTTTCAGACACCAGACGATGCAGAACTACGATACTTCAGAGAAAAGGGGAAACCCCCACGCACACACACACACACACACACACACACAAACCCAAGATAACCTTACTGATCCTGGCTCTCTGGAGTAGCTTTCTAGACCAAAGTACAGGAAGAGAAATTCAAAGAAAAAAAGAAGGTGTCATTTAGCTGAGGAGACATTGATCAGAGGGCTGAAGTAAAATATCAGAGAGGAAGAAATTATTCAGAGAAAGAGCTCTAGAAATCTGCATAAGTCATCCCCTTGTGAGCCAAAGGGCTGAAAACTAAGCTTTACATGCACATCTGAGACCCATAGGCCTGGAAAAGGAACAACTGCTGGGTGGCTGAGAGTTAAACAATTCCCAGAATTCACAGGACTAGGAGACATCTGAAGTCAAATCAGAGTGTAAAGATCTCAAATATCCAGGGCATTCATTAAAGCCCGTGTCCTAATCTGTTTGAGCTACAATGACAAAGAATCATAGACTGGGTAGCTTATTATAAAGAATGGAAACATGTCTTATAGTTCTAAAAAGTGATAAATCTAAGAAAAAACCACCTGCAGATTTTTTTTTTCACCTGCAGATTTTGTGTCTGATAATGAGGACCCATTTCCTGACTCACACAAAGGTCTTTCCCAGTTGTTCTCCATTGCTAGCTCTCTGGGTAATTTTTTTTTTTTTAAGAGAGAGGGACAGTGTGACAGAGAGAAAGAGAAAGAGAGAATCAGTTTTATTTCATTTTTTAAAATTTTTTTAAGAGAGAAAGACAGTGAGAGAGAGAGACAGAGAGAATAAATTTTTATTGAGTTTTTCACATGGCTTTCGTTGCTCCAACAGTCAGTCACGTACATGGGTGCTAGGGTTTGAACCCATGTACTTGCGCATGCTGGGCAAGTGCCACAACCACCGAGCCGCCGCTCCAGCCCCTTATTTAGTTTTTCATGTGGCTTTCATTGCTCCTACACTTCATTCTGTACGTGGTGTTGGAGTTTGAACCTGCATCCTTGTGAGTGCCAGACAAGCACTGTAATCACTGAGCCACCACTCCAGCCCCTCTGGGTCTTCTTTTATAAGGGCACTAATCTCAATCATGAGCATTCAATTCATATAACCTAATATACTCCCAAAAGTCCCACCTCCTAGTATCATCACTTTGGGGGGTAGGATTAAAACATATGAATTGAGGGAAGACACAACATTCAAACCGTGGAACCTTCTAAGAGTAACACTTTAGTAGTAGACTACACCAGACATAAATGGTAACATATGCCCATCCTACCAAAGCTTAAAGACAAGCCTTAAAAAGAGAGAGATGATGGATGTGAGGGTGATCTGGCTGGACATTGATTGCCAGGGTTGATTTGGCTGATTCAGTTGGTTAAGCAGGACTCCATGTATGCCAGGTCATAGCAGTGTTCCTGCCTCAGTCTCTCAAGTAGCTGGGACTTCAGGCATACACTGTGCCAGGCTCTTTCCCCTCTCCATCTCCCAGTGCACAGGACTGAATACAGGACCTCATATATACTAGACAATCACTCTACCACTAAGATATATTCCCAGTCCTAACATTATTTAAAGGAAACAAAATCCAGACATTCAACCACATCAAAATCCATAGTGCCCAGAATCCAAGCCAATATTTTTACACATGCTGAGAAGGTAATTATATAAGCAATTAGGACTACAATAATTACTATGGCAGAGTATTGTATTTTACTATGGATTTCTTGAAGGTGGCAAAAATGAAGGTCAACATAATGGGCCATGTAATTCTTCATAGTGGTTAAAGTGAAACATGAATATTTCTTTAGAGAGAAAAGCTTTGTTCTAGGCACTGAATTCTAGAAAGGATCTTATAGATTGTTTCATGTAAGCCACTAAATACTGTAATGTTGAAACTATTCAACTTCAGGGGATGGAATGGTGGCTCAGTGGTTACTACACTTACCTGGCATGTGCAAGGACCTGGTTTAGAACCCCAGTACCATGTACACAGTGAAGTGTTGGAGCAATGAAAACCACATGAAAAACTAAGTAAAATTGATTCTCTCTTTCTCTCTCTCTCTCTCTCTCTCTCACTGTCCTTCTCAAAAAAAAAAAAAAGAAACAAAGAAAAAGAAAAATATTCAACTTCAGAATATAGCATTTTTAAGAATTCAAAACTTTTATTTTAAGTTTATAAATCATTTTAAGTTTCATATTCTATTCCTATATTCTCCACAGACCCTTGATGTTCCAGAAATCCATGGCAAGATATGTAACAACCAACATTCTAAAACAAACAAACAAACAGTTGAAATAATAATAAAACAAAGCCTCCAATATATGCATCCAATGGCTAAACAAAAGTCATCGCCTGACTTTCAAGATGCCTCTGTCATCTGTGGTTGTTCCCTGTCTGCCACGGTCAACTCCACCATGAGCTTTGACATTGTAATTGACAGCAAGCCCTTGGGCCATATCTCCTTGGAGCTATTTGCAGACAAAGTTCCAAACAAAGCAGAAAATTTTTGTGCTCTGAGTTCTGGAGAGAAAGGATTTGGTCATAAAAGTTCGTCCTTTCACAGAATTATTCCAGGATTTATGTACCAGGGTGGTTGGTGACTTCACAAACCATAATTGCACTGGTGGAAAGCCCATGCATGGGGAGAAATTTGATGATGAAAACTTCGTCCTACAGGTCCTGGCATCTTGTCCACAGAAAATGCTGGCCCAAACCCAAATGGTTCCCAATTTTTCATCTGCATGAACAAAAATGAGTGGGTGAATGGCAAGCATGTAGTCTTTGGGAAGGTGAAAGAAGGCATAAACATCATGGAAGCCATGGAGCATGGGTACAGAAATACCAAGACCAACATGAAGATCACCATTTCCCACTGTGGACAAGTCTAATACATTTGATGTGTTTATCTTAACCACCAACCATTCCTTCTGTAGTTCTGGAGAGCACCCCTTTACCCCATCAGCTCTCAATATCCCATAATCTTTGTGTTCTCATTGCAGTTCTTTGAATTCCATAATTTTCCTTACTTCCCTAAAGTCTAACTGGATTACGGAGTTAAGTTTATGATTATGAATAAAAATTAAACAACAAAAAAGTCAACTCCTAAAATAATTATACCTCCCTCTCTTCTTCTAAGGTAGCTTTCCCCTTTTCTTCTGAATTTTAGTGAACATCTGTAGGAAATTTTATAATAGAAACTAAATGGTATAGTTCAAATATCTAATTTCTGAAAATTTTTCTATTGCTTGTGTTCTAACAACTTGTTTCAAAATTAAAACAGTATAATTCTGAATATCTCATGATCTCGATGAAGTCATTTGATTTCCACTTCTAATTCCCAAACATATGCTTCTCCTGAGCCAAATGGGTGCAGAAGGCTTACCTGAAGCTAGATGAAAGGCAGGAGTCAACATCATCCCAGCATGGGAGTACCAGGTCTGTCTGGCATCACTGTCTGATGGCTGGGAGGGTAGAGTGGTTCAGGTCCTGTGTTGAGAATTAGAGACCAGAGCCTGGCAGACTGGCAGAGATCAGGGACTGGCAGATTACCACTAGTTCATGGAGGCAAAGATAGCCTTGTTTTTACTCTACCTATGGCACTGCTGTGTAATTACATTAGGCTGTCATTACAGTCAGATTTAACCCAAAACTGACAAAGAAAGGTATAATCCTTTCAAGGGACTATGCCACAGTGAAGTTCTTCTGAAAACAGTCTTTGCGATTCTAAGATTTGTGTGCAGAGGGTTTATTTAAGGAGTGTTATTGGTAACAACAATCGTGATGGATGAAGGAAAGAGAATTAGGGAAAAGGAAAAGTGGAACTGCTATATAATAGCCACCGGGGATTTAACAGCAATTATGCGGCATTCAGGACCTGGAATGGCCTTTCACAATTGTTCTGCCTTGAGGCAAAGGGGATGGGTGGGGCTTTTTTTCACTGGACAGTCTTACATATTGGAAGGAATCATTGTTATATATTCATGCATACATGGATAATGACAAAGTAAGTTAAGGCCCATCCTAGTCCAGTATCTTCCCCCTTCTACAACTCCCTGCTCTCCTGTCTCCTCCGCTTTACCCCCAGGTTAGATAGAAATAAGCATATATGTGTGTATTAACTTTTTAATTTTCTGAGTTTCTCTGCCCACCTGTGTCTAGTTGGGCTTCTCATAGGAGTCGAGAGTTCCCAGTTGCATTTATAACCATTCTAATCCCTCCCAGCCCTCCCGACCTCCCTCCCTTCTCCTGCCAGCTTCATAGTATGGTTCCCCTTGTTTATGTGAAATTTCACCTATGTCAAGTTGTTTTTGAGCTTAGCTAACTTTGAACCTGTCTCAGATTTTACTCTAGCTTCCACATATGAGAGAAAACATTTGGCCCTTATGTCTCTGAGTTTGGGATATTTCACTCAGCATGATTTTTTCCACCTTCCTTCATTTGGCTGCAAATGCCATGATATCATTCTCTCTATAACAGCAGAGTATATATATATATATATACATATATATATATGTATATATATATATATATTCTGTGGTATATATATATATATACCACATATATATATATATGTTTTTTATATATACAGTTATATATATACAGTTTTTTAATCCACTTGTCCAGCAATGGAACCACCTTATGACCCAGTTATCCCACTCCTGGTATTTCCCAAAGGAACTAGAATCGGCATACTATAGAGACACAGCTACATCAATGTTTATAGCAGCTCAATTTACAATAGGGATGGGCTTTTATACCTGCTTTCCTCTCACAACCAGTAGGTTGATGTGAGCTGTCTTCAGAGAGGGGTCATGTCTTGAGGTACAGTGGCTCTCTGCAGCTAGAGCAACAGATTTGATAATAAAAAAAGAAGAGATGCATAATATCTTAGCAAAATAACCATTAACCGATTGATTTAAGGAGAGTAGGGGAAGGATTTGAAAAGCCCAAATAACAAATATTAGAAATGACTAAAATTCTACCATAGAAAAAGAGATAGATTAGATAATTTCAATCATTTTCTTTTTAAAAGAGTGGGACAGTGAGAGAGACAGAAAGAGAGAAACAACTTTATTCATTTTTTTCACATGGCCTTATTTGCTCCAACACTTAGTTGTGTTTGTGGTGCTGGGGTTTGAACCCGGGTCCTAGTGCTTGCCAGGCAAGCACTGAAACCCCTGAACCATCGCTCCAGCTCTTCAATCATATTTTCAAATAGTACTTCCAAAACATTAATGTTCATATGAAACTCCAGGGTATCTTGTAAATGATTTTGTTACTGATTTAGTAGATCTAATATTGTGCCCATAACGAAAGAAATGAAATGAAGGAAAGAAAGAGGAGAGTGGCAGCTCAACAGTAACAGGTTTATTCAGGAGAAACCTGAGAAGAGAGGGCCTTTGGAGTCTGGGACCCACCCACCCACCTACCACCGGGGGTGGAATAGAGGGAATGGAGCGGGGAGGGGTCACAGCAGGAATTTTCCTGGTTAAACTGGGTTTTTCCATAGGGGAGGGAATCCTCTGATAAAAGCCTGAGGCAAGAGGTTCCAAAGAGGGCTGAGTCTGTAGATTTCGAAACAGTGAGTAGGGTGTTTGCCCCCTGGCTCATTTCTGATAATTTTCCATACCCATCAGTGCCTAAAATTATACATATCTAACAAGTTTCCAGGTTATGCCAATCCTGCTAGTCCACAGCCCACAGTTTGATGGATATTTCTCTAAATTATTTTGTGCTGATAACTTTAACATGAAAACCTAATAATGATAGTATAAAAACAAGAAAGGAGGGGCTGGAGCGGTGGCTCAGCGGTTTCGGCGCTTGCCTGGCAAGCACGAGGACCCGGGTTCACACCCCAGCACCACGTACACAGCTGAGTGTTGGAGCAACTAAGGCCATGTGAAAAACTAAATAAAGTTGTTTCTCTCTTTCTCTGTCTCTCTCACTGTCCCTCTCTCTAAAAAAAAAAAAAAAAAACAAGAAAGGACAGAGGGAAGGAGGAAGAAAGAAATCTGTAGAACAAGATCACATAATTGAAAAATAATAGGCTGTAGCAATATGTCAAAAGAATACAGTATTGAGACAGTTTTAGGAGAGAAAGTAAAGTGGCTAGGTAGTTAGGACAAAGGGTCCTGTCTAAGAGCTAGCAGGTAGAAAGTGATTGACAGGGCATACTCAGGGCCTTTATATGCAAATGACCATGAGGCTCCCCTGTGGGAGCAACTCTTTTGTCCCTGAGGTGGGAAAACTAAGAAATGGGGGTGGACACAGATGGGAACTTGGAAAGAATTGCTACCTGTTTTGCATAGATTTTAACCGATGTTGTTCGTACTAACTTTCAATGCCCTCTTTGCATAGGTTTCAAACAATGATGTAGATGCATTTCTCAATGCCTGCTTTGCATGAATGTTAATTATGCTCATACCCCAAATCAATATAACCCCTGGCCTAACCTCCATTACACAGTGTCCTGCTTCCAGGTACCCCTCCACCTTGCTGAGTCTCTGCTCTCCTTCCTTAAATAATTCCTACTCCTTTTTACTCCTCCTTCCGTGGTTATCCATGGATTTTATTCTTCAAATCCATGAGACAAGAACCCAGAAGATTGGCACCGAATTTCCACCACACCAAAAGCTGCAGCACCCAGCTTTTAGCTGGAGAGCTACTGACACAATTTAGGCTGCAGACACCTGCAGCCAGCCCAAATTCCCAGTTTTAACTGGGAATGGCTGCAAACACTAGAAGCGGGCTATTTTGGCTGCTGGAATCTGTAGTCGGCCCAGATTCCATTTGCCAGTGGGAGCAGAGAATTTGGCCTCATCTCAAAAACCCCACATCAGTATGACTAAGTTACAATTGTGGCTTAAAATCAAGAACCACATCAATCTAATCACTTAAAAATAGCTAATTAAGGGTAAAAAAATCATGATTATGATATGTGCTTAAGACTTTTGATAAAATATAGCAATATTCCTCATGAAAAACTCTAGCTAAGATAGTAATAAATGGAAACTACTTAAGTATAATAGAAAATAGATATAAAAGCAATTTCACTAAAGCTGCCAAAACCAATCAAAATTTGTTTTGGCAGCTTTAGTGAAATATAGATAAGGAAATTATTTGAGAAAATTAATTGAGCTAGTAAGCATCAGAAGAACTAATAATATCTCTGTTGATCATCTAATAGCATTTTTTTTTCAGGGCTGAGGACCGAACTCAGGGCCTTGCACGTGCTAGGCAAGCGTTCTGCCACTGAGCTAAATCCCCAACCCCTAATAGCATTCTTAAAAATAGACAAGACTTACTAAAAACAAAAATAAACTTAGGCTGGAACAGTGGCTCAGTGGTTACTTCGCCTGCCTGGCTCGGAGCAAGGAGGGGCACATGAAAAACTAAATAAAAATTGATTCTCTCTGTCTCTCTCACTGTCCCTCTCTCTTTAAAAACAAAAACAAAACAAAACAAAAAACTCTTGGGGGCTAGAGTGGTGGTTCAGTGGTTAAAGTGCTTGCCTCAGCACCATGAACACAACTAAGTGTCTTAGAAACAAAGGCCAGATGGAAAAATAAATTGTTTCTCTCTCTCTCTCTCTCTCTCTCTCTCTCCATCTTAATTTCTCTGAAAAATAAAAATAAAAAATAAAAGAAGAAACCTTCTGGAATTAATAAAATTCAGTAAGGTGGGTACATAGAAGAAACAATACTTCATAGCCTAAACAAAGAGGAAATAGGAAAAAATAGCCTATTCATAATACAAACAAAAAGTATAAAATACAAAACGTTTGGAAGTAGATATAACGAGAACAGCACATGAAGAAAGCAAATAAGTTCTATTTTAAAGTGTTATGTTTTTGCATGGGAACACCTGATACCTGATATGATAAAAATGTCACAAAATTAATATTGTATTTTAAATCCTGTGGAAATTGGATCCCAGTGGCAGGTGAGGGGGGAAGTGATGAATGAAATAAACAAGAGAAAGAATGCCTGAAGCCAGCTAAAAAAAATTATAGGAAAACAAAAACTTAAGGTGACACTTATTTTATTGTGCATCAGAAAACACTGTAAATCTACTACAATTGGAAAAGCAATTTACATTGGACATTGTGTCCAAAAGGATTAAAAAAGGGATTCCAGGCCCATTTATGTAGGACAATACAAGACCTTGTAAAACCAGTTTTATGACCCTTAGTCCCATCTCCCTGAGATGAGAGATTGATCCATAGGCAGGTAGTAAGGAATCTCTCTCTCTTTTTTTTTTTTTTTGACAAATCCCAATGTGTTATATATTTATTCCCTATTTCCTCTCTTAAATGAGAGAAGAGATAGGTATATTTTCCATCTTTCATACATCAGCCAAATATTAGGGGTTTCAGAGAACTGCTCAAGAGTTTGACATTAAGATTTGTTACCTTTCGCTAACAGTGAGGGGCTGGTTGGTACTGAGCCTGATGGCAGAGCAAAGAGAGAGGGCAGAAGTTGAAACAATCCACAATTGTACAATAACTGGCCACAGGTAAGTATTCCTGAAAGCCTGATGTAGCCCTCACAGAAAGAAGCTATAATAAGACATCATGAAAAGGATATCACCTGAGAAACTCATTTGGAGGTAGAGTCTATGGATGGGGTGCACCAACAGAATCTGCCATCTGGGAAGTCCTAAGTGGCCAGCCAGAGGACAGTCTGTCAGGAAACTGTGAGAGGGCAATCCTTAGTACCTGGGTAGTCATTAAATGCCGGGGGCCAGCCCCAGCTGAACTCGAGTCCCCGAAGGAGGAGTTTAGTGCGGAGGAACGGCTGGAACCTCTGGGACAAGTTGCAAGCAGACACAGTTCCCTGCTTGAGCAAAATGCCATCTGTTCTTTATTGTTGAACATTTTTATACAGGTGCACAAACAAGCCTTTTATTATCAGCTTCATTATACAATTCTCTTTTCAGTTTCCCAGTAAACTTAAAGCATCAACCATTAGTACAATTCATGTCCCCGAGACCTCCCCACCATAAAGACCATATTGTTTAAACCTGCTTTTACAAAGGACAGAGACCAAACACGTCATCAAATTCCATCTCCCTAAATTCCTTTAGATGTTTCTGCAAACCATTACCTCACTAGATAAGGGAAGCCTTAAAGGTATTGTAACCTTACCAAACACTCTCTAGCTATCTTATGTCCTATAAATGTTAATCCTATAAAATTATCTGTGCATCCTAACCTATGGGCTAAAAAGTTAAAGCCTAA
>PVKS010025618.1:0-23019 GCA_004027875.1 Aplodontia rufa | reverse complement strand
TGGTGTCCACTGCCACCCTGCCCCTGTGTGACGTGTGAACTTGTGTCTGTGTGTGTTCTCCTGAGGTTTTTGGGTAGCTAGTTCCCTCTTTTCACGAGGGCTGAGAAACACCTGCACATTGCCTGTTTTTCTGCAGTGGCGAGTGGTGGCCGCAGCTCTGTTGGCCTTTCCCGCTGCGAGGGCTGAAGCTCCCCAGGGTCTGAGCAGCACTGGGCCTGCGGAACACATCAGCTGGGCTTGCACAGAGGGTTGGGGAAGGACTCCTTATTTTCTTGTGCTGCTGTCGTGCTCCTGAATTAGTGAGCAGTTTGTGCATTCTACATTCCCGTGAGCATTCCGTGTTTGTTGATAGACTAAAAGTACGTTCGGAGCTATGCATTAAAAGCTTTTCCTGTTTCCCCAGTTCTCTGCCTGTCCCTAAAACAGGTTACCTGTTAGATCTTATTTTATTTTTTATGTATGTATTACACAGTTATTAAGTATATGCTTTACATTGTTCTATCTACTTTTTATGTATACATTTTCTCCAAATTGAAATTGGTGAAAATGATTTCAGGAGTGTCAGAACAATTAATTACTTCCTAGGGCTGAAAAAGACAATAATTTAAAAATTGATTGTTTTTATATTTTGACCATAAGTTATAGGTTCTTGGGACCTGATTTTAGTCTCTGTTTAAGCCAATACTCCTAAGAGTTTCAGTTTGTTTTATTCAGAGTTCTTTTGGTTTGCAATTGCCGTGAAGCACAAAACATAATGGGAACATTAATCATTAATTTTCTTTGCTTTTTGAAGCTTGCAATCCGAAGGGCTACCCTAAATAGATCCTTTACGCCTGTCTTTTTGGGAAGTGCCTTGAAGAACAAAGGAGTCCAGCCTCTTCTAGACGGTGTTTTAGAATACCTCCCAAACCCATCAGAGGTCCAGAATTACGCTCTTCTCCATCAGGAGAAGTAAGTCTTGGCAGTTGAATCTTGGTTTCTGCAGCAGTACTTCAAAACGTGTGCTTGACAAAGGAACTCAAGAATGGTCTTCTAGTTACATGTATGATTTTCCTTATAGTTTGTATCTATCACAGTTTCAGTTGAGTGACTTTTTTGGCATGTAGAAAAGTGTTTGCTATATGAGTTCCCTGTCATATTTTGAGTTAGAACTATGATCTCTCAAGCTTTATATCATTAGAAAATGTTATTTGGGACCAGCTGTTTTCAGTCATATTTGCATGGGTGCATGTGTATACACATGTGTATGCATGCACATGTACACGTATCTTTGTTTATTTTTCGCTGTGCTAGGAACCAAACCCAGGGCCTTGTGCACACTAGGCGTGCTCTCTTACCCCTGGACTACATCCCTAGCCGGTCGTATTTGTTTTCTAAAAAGATTTAAGAAACACACTTTTCTTTAAAAAGCTCTCGCTGATTATTTTCCTTCTGTACCAGACCCTTTCTGTTTTAGTCTTCTCCAGTCCTAACACTGGGTAGAAACTAAGCTCTAAGACATAACTTATTTATCTCTTCAGTGAAATTTCTTTGTGCCGTGAGGTCAGAGATATTTGGCACATGTGTGCTTTTTTTACCCCCTCAGATTATAGTTGAATAAAACAAATCGGTATAAAAGAAATATTAAATATATTTGAATTTCTTTTATTTTCAGTGACTCAAAAGAGAAAACCAAAGTCTTAATGAACTCCCAAAGAGACAGCTCCCACCCGTTTGTAGGCCTGGCGTTTAAACTTGAGGTGAGTCGCTTCCTAGTGTACTTACCTGCTCTGTTATTGTCTGTTAGGCTTCTCTTCCTATCATGAAAGATCTGAGAGGAGAGGTAGAACTAGAATGAGTTTCCAAAGTCCCTGTTCTTAGAAGCATTTCCTTCTTGTCTCTTCTCTTTGTGGTTCAGTAATAGATTTTTATGTGTCATGCTACTTCATGACTTGATTTTCATTTAGCATCGTGACCCATTCCACCCTTGTCCCCATAGATGGAGCATTTTCAGTGGCTGACTCATTTAATTGATGACAAGCATGTCCGGTTCATCTCCCTGCTTCTGACAGACGCTCTCCCACGTGTTCATGGTTCCCCTTGTCTAACAGTCTTTCTATTTCTTTGTTTTTTCCTTATTAGGATTAAGCATGTTATTCAGGTATGCCAGCTTTCTCAACTAAAGTTGACTTTTTAAAAACAATTAGTAGTTTAAAATTTATAAGGTCAAATATATCAGTCTTGGGCTGGAGCAGTGGCTCAGTGGTAGAGCTCTCCTGGCATGGGTGAGGACCCAAATTTGAACCCCAGCACTATGTACACTACTAAGAAACAAAAACCAGATGAAAAAATAAAATTGATTCTCACTTTTTTTTTTTTTTTTTTTTTTTTTTTAGCCATTCTTTCATTTTTAACCTTAGAAACCCTCTCCTTTGCGTATTTTTCCCTTTGCTTTCTTAAGGTCTTATTCTTCAGTTGTTAATCCAGCTGGAATGTGTGTTGTGAGGTAGATATTAATGAATCTCCTCTGACTCCAAAAAGAAACCAGGTGTCCAGTTGCTAGGTTTATGGACAATTCTATTCTTACTTTTCTGCTGATTTAATTCATTTCCTTTATCATCTTTTGATAAATATATTTTATGTCTTAGGTATTCATATTTTACTCATATTAGTCAAGGTTAGTTCCTTCTCTTTTTTTACATAGGTTTTTTTTTTTTTTTTAAGAGAGAGGGGACAGTGAGAACAAGAATAAATTTTATTTACTTTTTCATGTGGCTTTCGTTGCTTTTACACTTCGTTGTGTACGTGGTGCTAAGTTTTGAACTTGTGTCCTCGTGCATGCCAGGCAAGTGCCTCAACCACCGAGCCACTGCTCCAGCCCCTAGCTCCTTCTCTTTATCATAATTTCTGAAAAATCTCCCCATTTTCAACTGGGTGAAATTTTAAATCAGTACTCAAATTTTAAAAATCTGCAGTGGTGCATCCCTGTGGTTCCCAGCCACTCAGGAGGTTGAGGCAGGGGCATCACAAGTTCAAACCCAGCTGGGCAACTTGGTGAGAGTGTTTCAAAATTTAAAAAGGGCTGGGAGCTCCCAGTGGAAGAGCATCCCTGGGTTCAGTCCCTAGGAGCTCCCAAGGGAAGAGCATCCCTGGGTTCAGTCCCTAGTACCAAAAAACAAAACAAAAACACAAATTTTAAAGACCTGTTGGGATTCGATTGTTGTATTAAGCCTGTGAATTAACTTGGTAAAATTTGTCAGTGTTTAAGTGTGTGTTTAACTGGTGAGAGTTAGACCCTTTGCAGCCTCTTGGTTGTGGCGTTTCCCATGTGAGTATAAAGGTGGCTTTAGATTCGTAGTGCTCTCCGACTATGCAGTGTTTTTGTTATCTTTCCAGTAAATAAGCCTCATTTTTGCTTCCTGTTTTCCAGTATTAAAGTGAACCTATGAATCATATTAGAAGCGCAGAGGGGTCCTTACATATTATGTAGCAGTGAAAATGTGTTTGCTAATAACGTTTATTTCAGAGGAAGCATGAAAAGTACCTTGGATTGTGGTGTCAGAGGATGGAGCAGCAGCAACCTTTATCGTATTCGTTTTAAAAGCCAGTGTCTTATTATCATGACAATAAGCTGAAGTGGTGGACTACAAAACTGCAAGCATTTGCAGGTAGTTGACAAGATTCTCATCTAATTTTGGTTGTTAACATTTCTTTCTTGCTCTTCTGCCATACCCAATCTTCTAGGCAGGTCGATTTGGGCAGTTGACTTACGTCCGCAATTATCAGGGGGAGCTGAAGAAGGGCGACACCATCTACAACACGAGGACAAGGAAGAAAGTGCGGGTGCAGCGGCTGGTGCGCATGCACGCCGACCTGATGGAGGCAAGTGAGGGTCAGCCCCTGGGGAGGCAGCCGCCTTCCTGTCCCCTACGCCCCCCAGCTGCCTCTGCTCATGCCACGCCACATGCCGTGCCTGCCTGCCGTGCCTGCCTCTCACTTGGGGGTGTTGCCTCTGCGCAGCAGGAGTTGGGGACTCGTTGCTTGCCCCTCGTGGTGAGTTTGCTGCACTTCCTTTGGCCAGGGGCCAGGGAAAGGACTGTTGTTCCCTAGCACTTGGCACAAGACGCAGCACTGTCCTCAGGAGCTATGGTGAGTGTGCCTGGCACACAGGGCAGCACACGGCTCTCACCGCTGAGCTAGAGGAGGCGTGCAAGACCGGTGAGCCCTGGGGTTTTTATTCCTACTGTAGATCCCTTGCAGGGCCACATGGGTTCCGGAATCCACCTGCAGGTTTAGACCTGCTCCAGGTATGGCCTGGGTCCTTACCCTTGGGCTTGAGTCGGCTCTGAATCTGCCCTGGCCTTCTTCGTCCTTCTGGTCGGGCTTGGCAGTAATACTGAGTCGTGAGGCTGAGTCCATTCCCACTCCGTAAGCAAAGTATGAAGGATGTTTTGGGGAGCCGTGGCTTTTGTCTCTTAAGTGGAGAGCTTTGCTTTGTGAGGTAGGCAACAGAGGCAGGCTGGAGGGGTGAGTGGAGGTCACAGCCGTTTCATGGACCAGCTGCCAAGAAGTACATACACTTGTGTAGCCTTTGAAGCAGGCGAAGCTGTTACGAATGGACTGTTGGTCCCAAAGGACAGCAGCCTGAAAGCCTGGTGGCCTCAGCGCCTCGTTCTTGGCCTCCTGTGTTTCTTGATTGCTCGCATCTGTGAGAAATCTACAATACTGTTAGCACAGTGTGCTCCATTCTTCTGCCTTTGTTTTCAGACTTTCTCTGCAAATGCCAGCTGTACATGACACATCTCAGCGTCCACCTGTGGGGCACATGTAGAGCATGGTTTCATTTTAAAGAGAGGGACAGTCAGAGAAAAAGAGAATCAATTTTATTCAGTTCTTCACGTGGCTTTCATTGCTCTGACACTTCGTTGTGTATGTGGTGCTGGGGTTTGAACTCGTACGCGCTGTCACCACTGAGCCACCACTCCAGCCCCTAGAACATGCTTTATTTATTTTTTTAAAGAGAGAAGGCAGAGAGAGAGAGAGACAGAATCAATTTTTATTGAGTTTTTCTCATGGATTTTGTTGCTCCAACACTTAGTTGTGTACGTGGGTGCTAGGGTTTGAACCTGTGTACTTGCTCATACCAGGCATGCACTGTAACTGCTGAGCCACTGCTCCAGCCCCTAGAACATGCCTTTTGATTCTGTGGACTTCAGAACTGTGAGGCTTAGTACTGAAATGCTTCAGGTCCTTGGGGTGCTGAAGCTGTAGCTCTGAGTTCTCCATTTAAAGAACGGTCTTGCCTGTCGCGCTCAGGCTGCAGGCTGTCTTGGCAGGTTGGGGGTTGGTGCGGCCTGGGTCACTCGGCAGGGGCCTGGTGGGAAGTCCTGTTTTAGGCCTTTGAGCTGTGTGTCTGGTGCCTTGATTTGCGTGGCTCCTGTTCCAGGACGTCGAGAAAGTGTATGCCGGAGACATCTTTGCCCTGTTTGGCGTTGACTGTGCTAGTGGAGACACATTCACAAGCAGAGACAACAGTGGCCTTTCCATGGTGAGCCCTTTGGTTTCAGAGCTTTGGGTCACTTGCATTTCAGAACTCTGTGCTTAGCACTTGAGAAGAGCCACGCCTGAAGTTTCCATCAGGCGCCACAGGCTTCAGGTTTTCTGTGGTGCTCTGTTGGTTAGGTAAGTGTTCTGTGTGAGCAGCCTACCTAGTTTTCCTTAGAAGAGTCATTCCCCAGTCCTCCAGTGTTTCATGTGGACTGTGTGGTCCTGACGCCCCATGGAGCTGAGTCCCTGCTCTGGGTGCCTCTCTGGCTGTTGCCACCACCACTGGGCTGGTCCCAGGGGCCGCTGCTTCCTGTTAACTCAGCATTCCCTCATGCCCTTCGAGTGCTGTTGGACTACTCTCAGGGAAAGCAGACAGAGTGCAGCTGCATAGGCCCACTGCAGACAGCTGCCTTTGGAGCTCAGCTCCCTGTTCATTGTGAGGGTCCTGAGCGAGGAGCACGCTCAGGCAGTTCCTGCCTCTGCACCCCTTCTCTCGCTCCTCTGTCGCATGTAGGAGAGCAGCACTCCTACAGTATGACCTGTGATCCAGAGTGTGGCCGGCTCCTGAATTCACAAGGGTGGAGTACAGAGGCACAGCATTGTGCAGTGGGTCACTTCCACAAGAGCTGGCGTCTGATGAATGCGTGATTTGACAGCTTCCACTTCCTGCGCAAAATGTTCTCTGTTGCCTGTGGGGTTTATATGAGAGGAGTGTTCTGTGGAGGGAGTGGTTGTGGGGTGTGCTGCTGAGACTTGGAGCGGGGGTCCTGTGTAGAGGTCCCGCTCTGCCCTCTGCCACCGCCTGTCCTCTGTCAGGCTGTGCTGTCTCCCTTCCAAGCCTTCCATGACTGTAACTGCTTATCGGAGCTGTGATCTGATCACATAAGATATCCCACGTAGGAAGACCTTGGGACTTTCTTCCCCTTGCCATGAATTTTGATTAAAGTAACATCAGAAGATTTCGAATGTCAAAGATAGCCCTGAGGCAGTGAGCATTCCATGTGTCGGCTTTCGGGTTCCTTGTGTGGTTACATTAAACAGTAAGCAAATACGTGACTTCATTTTGGGAGGGAGGAGATGGTATTAGCGAACAGCTTTATTAACATGTTGCATTAATGTATTACCTTTTTTAAACAAACCGAGACACACATTGTCTGGCTGGTTTTTCTCTTTTTGTAATGTGGCACATTGAATTAATCCATCCCTAATGTGTGTGATGGTTTTTTAATTTTTCTCTGTTTTTCTAAAAAATACTTTAGGAGTCAATTCATGTTCCTGATCCTGTCATTTCAATAGCAATGAAGCCTTCTGACAAGGTATGAGTGTCTTGTGATAACCAGCAATCTTAATGGTCATTTTCCTCTTCTGGTATTGAGATCATCTTTTTAAATTTATCAGTCTGATCCTAATAATAATTCCACAGTGTTTTTTAAGAAAACTGTGGTATTTTAGTATTCTCCATACTGTGTTTTATAGCTCTTCACTATGTGATAGTGGTAAATGTTCCTTCTTGGATTCTTCAAACATGGAAAGGGGGAAATGGGAATGTTTGTCCTAAGTTGTGGTACTCCATGTAAACATTAATCACCTTGTGCATTATACCTCTCTAGATTTTTGTGGTAGTTGTAAAGTAAATGTCTGAATACAGCATTGAAAGACTATAAAACAGACTGCGTTTCTCACTTCCAAATGTAATTTCATATTTGGGCTCCTTGATCAATGTTGTCTTCTCATCGCTTTGTAATTGACTTGCACATCATTTTGCACGTACAAAGCCAAGTGAGCTTGCACGGTTTGCATTCACTTGGCCACTGGAATTGGTCTGCTCCTGACCGTGACTCTGGTTTCCTAAGTTGCTGTGACACCCAGAGCAGTCCTGTTAAGGTGGCTTGATGGCCTTTCCTCCTCCCTCAGTAGACACTTTGCTGAGATTGTCAGCATTTCCCTTTGGAATACGAGGCTAGAAATGAAACCTGTTAATAAGCCTTTTCATTCCAAAGTCCAGAGTTTATGCAAAACATTTCACTGTGGATAATGCAGTTGTTGTTGAGAATGGAGAGGAATCAAATGCTTCTGTGATCCAGGTTTCTGATTTCTCAGGGGTTGTTTATACACGGAGAAGCCTTCAAGTGTCTGGTGGAGAAAATTAATTCAAGTCTCTATGTAATGCTGTGAGTCTCCACCGTGGGGACAGGGAAGACTCTCCCACTGTGCCGAGAGTGTGTGGCTGGTGCGAGGGCAAGAGAGCAGTCTGAGTGCAGGCCTGGGATTCAGTCCCGGCTCTACCATGCACTAGCTGATGAGCAAGTTGCCTGGCCTCTCATCCGTAAAGGATGGATGATTCTGTCCTGCAGCATGTGGTTAGGTTCAGCTCCAGGCATGTGGGGACAGTGGCCGTTAGCACTGGTGATGGGGGGGGGGGGCATGTTAGTTTTCTGTTGCTGCCATGAGAGATTGTCACAAGCCTACTAGCTTAAAGCAACACGAATGTGTTCTTGGCACTTGAGTAGGTCAGACACTGAATTGGTTCTCAGTGGGCTCAGTCAGCCAAACAGGTCTGAGGTTTTTTCTGGAGGTTCTAGGGTGATTTCTTTCCTTGCTTACTTGCGTTGTGGGCAGAATCCAGTTCCCTGTTTTATTTTTGGGTCCCCACTTCCTCGCTGTCACCCGAGGGCCATTCCTAGCTTCTAGTGGCTGCCCTTCCTTGGCTCATGGCCCACTTCTATCTTTAATGCCAGCAGCAGTGAGTTGGGTCCTTTTTATTGCAGCTCTCTTGCCTCTCTTGTCCTCTGTCTCTCCCAGCCACCTTTTGCCTTCCTCTTCTATGTCTAAAGGTCGCCATGAATACCTTGAGTCCACCCAGAGAATTCATACACTTTCCCTATTGTAAGATCTATAACCTTGCTCACATCTGCATAAATCCCCTTGCCATGTAAAGTAACACATCCACAGGTTTTCAGGGGTTAGGGCATCTTTCCAGGGCTGTTCCTCTACTCACTGCACGGAATTGCATCAGGGAGTAAAGGTGCCCTTACGGTGTCCAAGTAGACTGTTTGAAGGGGGTCTTGGTGTACAGTTCACCAAGAGTTGTGGGTTTTAGCAGGGTAGTCCTCCTGAGTCTGTGAAAGGGCCTTGGTAGAAGCGCTGAGTCTCCTGTGTTGAATACAGGATTTCTAAAATGTAACAGAAGCCTCTCTCCACTTAATGAGTAGTGTTACACAGAGGAAGGTTTGTTTTGTTTTAAGAGAGAGGGACAGTGAGAGAGACAGAAAGAGAGAAACAACTTTATTTAGTTTTCACATGGCCTTAGTTGCTCCAACACTTAGTTGTGTACGTGGTGCTGGGGTTTGAACCCGGGTCCTTGTGCTTGCCAAGCAAGTGCCGAAACCGCTGAGCCACCGCTCCAGCCCCACAGAGGAAGTTTTTGACAGTGTAATGGAAAGGGGCAGAGTTCAGCCTTGGACTCCTGCCGCCTTCTGCCCTGGCCTGGGGAGAGTCCTGTCAACTGGCTGTCTGCTGCTCCCTGGCTGTGTGGCGTTCAAGCTCACATTTTTGAAAAAAGACATGGAATAGAGCTAGATAGGGATTGTCTTTATTTCTTAATTGCTGGCGTATTTAATTCCATTCAGTAAAGTTCTTTCAAAAAAGACCGTTGCTCTCTGTGCTTTGTAAAACACATGACTTTTCTTCTTGTTTTAAAGAATGATCTGGAAAAATTCTCAAAAGGTATTGGCAGGTTTACAAGAGAAGACCCCACATTTAAAGTCCACTTTGACACTGAGAGCAAAGAAACAGTTGTATCTGGAATGGGAGAACTGCACCTGGAAATCTATGCTCAGGTAATGACTGACCAGGGTTACATAATTACTGATCAGTCAGTAATGCTCAGCGTAATGACCAAACTCCGCGCTCCCTCAAGTTTCCCTCTGGTTTGTGTCCACACATGGCATAAGGTGTCTTCGCTGTGTTACAAGTTAGTTAACTTTTTGCTGTCCAAATTTTCTGTTCAGTATTGTGAACTGCTGACATCGGGGCTCAGGGATTTGTAACGAGACCGTTTGTCCCCAGCTGGACAAGGCCCAGTAAACCCTGGTCCCAGCCTCAGGACCCAGCAGTTGTACCCATTCTGGAAGCCATTTCTTCTCAAGTCAGTGCTTGAAGACTGTTGGGTATTCTTGGGGAAGGTCATATGTGTACATGTAAATGAAAACAAATGTGTGGCTAGAATTATGGATTGACCATGTCCTTGAGGTTGAGCTGGAAAATTTTGACAGATTATGTAAAAAATAGTAGATTAACTGGCAGTAAGTGTAAGTTAAGCTTTCAGATATTACATATTTAATCTTTATAAGACACTAGAGTGATTTAAGATCTGTTGTTTGGTTATCTTATTCAAGTGAATGCTACTCAGGTATTTAAGATGCTTCAGATTTGTTCTTTCAGTTTAGTTTTTGAATTTCAAAAACATCATCTCCCCATTCTTTTAGAGGATGGAAAGAGAATACGGCTGCCCTTGTATCACAGGAAAGCCCAAGGTTGCCTTTCGAGAGACCATCACCGCCCCTGTCCCGTAAGTATGCAATGCAGTTGTGCTCTAGGGGGAGCTCAGAACTTTATTGTGGGTGTGTACGGCATTGTCAGTGTCACAGAGGCATGGCTATGAAGTGCGGAATCTGCAGTTCCCAGCTGTGATCATGACATCACGCAAAGGGACGCTTGCGATCTGTGTGGCCCTCAGGCCAGATGCAGAGAGGGCTACATGCAGGTCTAGTGGGCGTGTCCACGCTCCATCCTGACCTCGTTAGTCCAGCTGCACTTCCTTTGGGAGACGGCTGTTGTGTTTTACTTTGGTGCCGTATTGCGGGTGCCAGAGGACTTGCATTTGCCAAGGAGTAATCTCCTGAAAGTGAGAGAACAAGTGCTGATGAGTTTCAGAGAACACGTGGAGGACGGGGGGGCTCTATCTTGCTAGTGACAGGTCTCAATGACCAGCACAGAGCAGGCTGAGTGGCCAGGAGTGCACCTCCCCCAGCCTGTGCCCTGTCTGACCCGCCCTGTCTGCCGCGCCGGTGGTACTGCACCTGGGACGCGATGTCATGAAGCAGGACTGTGTAGTCAAGTTCAATGAAGTCATCGTTTCTCTGCTGTGACAGAAACAAAGACCTGTGTCTAAAACAGTGTCGCTGGCAAAAGGGAGCTTAGATTTTAAAGGGAGCTTTGATCATTAGATGATTAGAGTACCTGCACTTAGGTTGAAAAAGAAAATTTGAATGTCATGATTTACAATTTGCCTGACAAAAAACTCTTACATTAAATAAGCATTCTTTCAAACTACATTTTAAAGTCCTAATTTCTGTATGTTTCTAAAATTCATCTTTATGTTTTTATCCATGTCTTGATAGCCACTTAGCATTACTATGTGTAGCTTAGTATTTAAGAACTCTTAGTGTTTTTATTATTGAGAAAATCATCACTTAAGAGAGAAACTACAGCAATGAGTGTTCATATTAACGTCAATTTTATATAGAGATTCTCTTCTAAAAAATGGAAAATAGTAAAATACAACTAGCATGGCTGATTTTGTAATTAAAGCTTTGTTCTATACTGTTTGTTACTTTGGGAATAAAGTATCCATGCCCTCAGCTGCACAGAAATGCTATGCTGTGCAGTTCAGAACCATCTCCTTGAGGCTTGTGATTGACGTGCTGAGCTAAACCCTGGAGTCCAGGGTACAGCACTGCTCCTGATCATAAATGTGGCCTCCAGGTCAGGAAAGAGCATACTCTTCTCTCTGTATACCTTTTGACTGTTTCAGCAAAGAATAATGCATCCATCAGTAAGGGTTCCTATATGTTGGATCTTAATGAATAGATATATAATATATATAAACTGAAGTAAGGGTTAAACCCTGGTACTGATTTTCATTAATGCTTTAAAACTCACAATTAGGTGAAGGGTTGCATGAGGTTTTTGTTGTTTTTGTGAAACTACTGGCAGTGTCTTGTACATGTATTGCTAAAGCCATGCTTGAAAACTCATGATCAGGACTTTCCAGCCTCTGCACCTGGACTCGGCTGTCAACTTCAGTACTCCTGTGGGGTGCTGTAAGCAAGGTTGGCGTCTGAAGTCTGTTCCCCAAATGCTGTGCTACGTAGGTTGGGCTTTTGGCATCACCCCCAAGTGCTGTGATTGGGCATCCTGCCCTCCGGCACTCATGGTGCCTAAAGTGGTTCAGAAGCCTGCAGAGAAAAGGCACTCCAGCTGCCTCACTGTTGGTCACCGGCAAGCTGAAACATGTCGGCAGGGAAGGCTGTTCTCTCGTGGAGCTGACTGAAACTGTTGTGGCTTCTTTGCATTCTGTTCTTGATTTCATTAGATCTATTAGGTGAAATTTTTCTTTTTAACCACTTAAAGCTAAAATCAAAGAAATCGTTCATATTCTTAAGGTCTAGAAAGATGCACTTGTTACCAGAAAGTAACAGGACTGGCAACAAGATTTGAGGGTGTGAATGGTACAAAGGGATCATAAAAGAAGACCGCAATCAGCAAGCTGAGGGATGAGTGGTGGAGCTGAGAGGCAGCACAGCAGGCTTCACAAAGACCGCAGAGCTGCTGCTCTTCTTCAGGCTGGTCCCCGGGGAGAAGGCCGGGTGCGTGTCTTAGGTAGCAGTGGCACCAGCATTCAGGATTGTGCACAAGTAGTGTGAACACTAGAGTTTTGGTTACTAAGGGTAATAATGTGCATTGAGCTGAGTGCAGAACTGCAGAATTATAACTCAACACTCCATTTCCTGGGAGCACAGCTTCACTTGTGACTGCCCTTTAAAGGTGGCCCTGAGACCTCCGCCCAGCCGGTGGAAGGTGAGGAGGGTCCTCAACAGGATGTGGTGTGTCTGGGCTTCTGTTTACCTCTACTAGTGAGACTCTCCAGACCTTTTTGCTAGAGAAGAGGGTTGGAGTGAAGCACTGTAGTTTAGTCTGACTTGTTTGGTGCGAAAGGTTAAGTGTATCGTGACCATGGTGCCTGGGGAAGGTGCAGCCTCGACGGTGCTGATTACTAGAAAGCTTCATGGGACCCTGAGCCTGGCCTGCTGCTGCAGGGCCTCCATGTCCGCATGTGCCTGGGGAATGCAGACCGACCCAGCACTGGGAGAAGGAACACAGCTTTTGAGGCAGAGCGGGCTGTGGTTTGCATCTCTGAGCCCACCTAGCCAAGTGACTTTCTGGGTCAGTTGCTGCTCTGCGGCCTCTTCCTGGAGCTCTATGTTCTGTAGTTCTGACTGACTTCTTCAAAATACCAGGTTCACTGCACTAAATGCAGAGTGACTGTGGGAACACTATCCACTATGAATTTTAAAACATTAATGCTGCCGATAGTGTGCTTTAGAGTACTTACCACTTGCTTGACAGTCTGAATTTTTACCATTTTATACCACGTGTTTTCAGTGGAATTTTGCCATATTATGTAACCACAGGCAACCCAGGCTAAGTGTCGAACTGGATTCATTTGTGGAGATACATTTCCAAAATTGTCTGTTGGGGGAGACATTGATACAAGAAATGTGATTACTTTATATATATATATATATATATACACTATACTAACCTTTGAAAAAATATGAATTCCAAGTCATGTCGTAGTTTTCTTCAAATGTGTACAGAAAATAATTTAAGCCATGGATCTCTGAAGTTCTCAGGCTTCTTTTTTTTGTTGGCTTGATTAGAAGTTAATATTGTTGTTAAAGACAGTATATATATCCAGCATGGTTAACATCTGACAATTTTAAGCATAAATGATTGAGATCAAGTTGGAAATTTTTTTCCGTGTGTCTTACGTATACCTGGAATATTTTGTGCTTCTAGTGGTTCCTCAGTGGACTTGAGACTTTGATAAAATGAGTTATCCTCTTCATCTGGGCTCTTCCCAGCTTCTCCTTCCAATGTGAAGGAGACTTCTGGTGCAGTGCCTTGTCCCACAGCAGGGTAAAGTACCTCAGCCGAGCAGCTCACTGTGTCCTGCTGTTGGAAACATGTTTACAAAGGTCCTTGTGCTGTACTAATCATTGTTTTATGAGACAGACTTTAGAGATTGATCCCTAAAGGGGTTTCAGAGGTGTCTGATTGGGCCTGCTCTATTCACTTTCTAAAGTTATCATGTGAGTACCCTAAAATGGATATGTTATTTATAACTTAAGTCTCACAATCTTATAAATTCTAATCCTAAAACTTTGAATATATTTCAGTATTAATGGAGTATCCATTTGTGAGGCCATATTTTAGACTGAGTATATATCAACCCCAAAGCTGGTTACTTTTTAAGTTTTTCCATTACTCTTAACTTTCTCCTCCTCAAATCATTTCCTTTCAAACAGATATATAGCAATCTGTATCTAGATACAAAGTTACAAGACTAGGGCATTGGGGTAATGCTTTTTAAAGCTGTTTGGCAGCTCAAATGCCACTTAATGAATTTCTTATTTTAGCCTACATCTTTTCTGAATTGTACTCAAAAAAGAGCAAGGTTCTAAACACTCCAAGATGGCTATGGTTCTAATTGCACTTTCTTCCCTCTTTTTTTTCATTTTGTTAGAAAAAGGGGGGGAGAGAGAAAGAATCAATTTTAGTTTTTCATCTGGCCTTTGTTTCCGCAACACTTAGTTGTGTATGTGGTGCTGGGGTTTGAACCCAGGTCCTCATGCATGCCAGGCAAGCACTCCGACCGCTGAGTCACTGCTCCAGCCCCCAGTTTCCTCCATTTAAATTTCTCTGCCCCGCAAAGGACCTTCGCAGTGGCACCAGGTGGTCATGCTGTTGTCTGCCCCTCTAAGCGCCCAAAGGTAGAGCTGGAAGGGAGGCACAGGGAGGGGGTCTACATTCAGACCGCCTGTGAGCCTGGGACTTTTTACCTTATGTGAACTCGGGTCTATTTTCTAAGTCGTGCACTGGAAAAACAATTCAGGATGTATACCAGAGTACACAAATACAGTAAATTCTGGAGTAATTACAAAGACGGCTCTTGTAAGCATGACCATATGGTCATTATTTTTTTAGTAACAGACTTCACAACAACTTTAAAAAAAAAACAGTAAAAGTCTAAAATGCTACGGATTTGATCAATAAGGATGATTTTGAATATTCAGGAAAAAATCTGTTTACTAAAATGGACATTTCACTTACTTTTTGGGTAATTTCTTCCACAGAAAATTTAAGGTAGTACTTGTGTCCTCTTCCTGGAATATCCTAAACTTAAGAAAAAGTGTACTTAAGAAAATAAGTCAAACAGTTGCTTTTTTAGAAAGTGCACTCTTCTTTGGTGAGGTGGGCTGGTGGGCACGATGATTTAGAGAGGCATGTCACCAGACGCTACATGTAACGCAGTCCAGTGTCTGGATCAGGCAAGCTGGGACAGAAACACACAGGTAAAGGGGCACAGCTGACTTGATCATCAGAAGACTCCAGCCTGGAGCGAGGGCTTTACCCACATAGTGATTTTCATGCAGCTTTTCGTTCTAAAGATGACATGTAGGATACCCCTTTTAAAAGGCCGTTCTTGAAACCCAGCGGGCCCTGGAAGTGCTCCGTGTTGAGGCCAGTTGCTGCGAAGTGGGGACTCGCTGCCCTTGAGTATTGTTTCTACTTGGGTTAGTGAGCCTGCAAAATGATGCCTTAGCAAAATTCACAGGAATCAGACAGACATTTAGATATTTCACTCGCAAATCAAGAGAAATTGGAAGTTCGTACTGCTCCAGATTGAA
This sequence comes from Aplodontia rufa, assembly GCA_004027875.1. Classification (NCBI taxonomy): domain Eukaryota; kingdom Metazoa; phylum Chordata; class Mammalia; order Rodentia; family Aplodontiidae; genus Aplodontia; species Aplodontia rufa. The sequence continues at coordinate 7,738 of PVKS010025618.1, read as the reverse complement.
TCTGTATCGTCAGCTTGAAAGGCCATCAGTGGCTAAAAGATCATCTCAGATAAATAAAAATACAGGACCACCAAAAGTCCAGTAAGGTGGGCCTGCCGCCAGCCCTGAACACAGGGTTCTGCCTTCAGCAGGGTGCAGTCCCCAAGGCAGTGCCTGGTGGGGTCCTTCCAGCCAGGCCCAGCCCACAGGGCTTTTCTTCTCTGACTGGTTGTCAACTCCTCCTACTGTTGGATTTACCCTTCACTTTGATCAAAGTCTAGTAAGGATTGGTCTTGGATTTTAGGAAGTGGAGTGTTTGGAAGACAGAAGTAGCAGATAAGAGACAGCAGCAGTTTTAAGATTCTTTTGAATGATTCCTAGGGTGTCCCCTAGAGAAAGCTAAAATGGTAAAATGTCAACTTAATTCCCATTTCCTTGTCATGGGGCTCACAGAAACGGTATTGATGTCTCCGTTACTGTCTGCAGAGGCTGGAGCTTTGAGTACCCCGGAAACGTTAACTTCGGGCCAGGGCAGGGCCTCGGCCTGCGCCAGTCTTTCACAGGACTGCCTCCCCTAGGGAGGGCCCCACCTTCCATACCGGGGACACTGGGAGTGGGGCCCAGCAGGGATTCCCCTCCTCTCCCCTCCCCCAGGGCCCCACCTTCTGCACCGGGGACACCTGTGGGTCCAGTGGGACTCACCTCCATGCGGGCTTGCTCCACGTCCCGCACCTGGAACACCTGGTGGGGGGTCCCGTGCTGGTAGTTGATGCAGCTCTCGGCCACCGAGGCCGCCCTGGAGGCTGCATGGTGCGCCGGCGGGATATCCATGCTGTGCTGCCGGAGCTGCGGGATTGTGCTGCCTGTCCTCCAGGCGGAAACGACACTGCCTGGGCTGGGCTGGGCAGCAGCTGGGGCAGGCGCAGCCCTGCTCCTTCCTGGCCCCGGGAGGCTGCCGTGGCCCCGCCCGTCGCCCCGCCCATCTGGCTACTGCGGAGGCCTGCGCCAGAGGGCTGGAGGAAGTGGGCTTGCTGGAGCAGAGTGGGGACTTTACCCTCCCTAACCCTGTGCAGGCAGGCTCTCAAGGTCTCTGGCTTCTCCCTGGAAGGCAGTGCTGCTGCTTCTCTTGGGCACAGCACAACTCTGTTAAAGATGCCCCTGCACACCTCTTCCCCTTACTGATCTTGGAAAGGTGAGGTTTTCGATAGAACACCAAGCATCCATTACTTTGGAACATACTTAAAAACTGAGTGCAGAATGCTGCAGTGAAGTAGCTCTGACAACGGCGAGGCCCTCAGCTGCCTCTGCAGAGCAGAACCTCAGCAGGCAGCACATTTCTACCCGAGGGTCTGTAAAGAACCGCAGCCGAGGCATTTCCTGGGCTTTCTGAAGACCTTTTCATCAGAACGGATGGCCAGAACTTCACTGGTCAGCTTGAAAATAAAGATCCTTCTCTCCTTTTTCTTGAAAATGGGTTTTCTTAGGTTCTTTGTGTGGACTTGTCTGCGTGTTTGGATAGTCTGTAGAAAGGAAAGTGAACAGGAATATGTCTGCGCTGTGGTGTTGCCTTCCTTGTGCCGTTTAAAATTCACTTATAATTTAAGACTGACTTTGGAGTAACTGGGTTTTAAAAACACAGTGAGCATTAGGGCCTTTCTCATGCTTTCTAGTTAATTAGCCAGTAGGTGGAGGAAAACAGGGCGGAAAGCTTAGCTTTTCTTTTTAAGCCTTTTTCTAGGAAATCCAAGGTGGTCTTGGTCTTTTCCTTGGGATAGTCATTTATCTGCAGGCCATCATTTGGGTAGTGTGTGTGTGTGTGTGTGTGCGCGCGCGCGCTTGCATTTTTTTAATTGAGTGCTCCCAGGTAGTGTACAGAACAGAGTGGCTCAGTGCATTCTGATGGCTCAGAAACCTCTTGGCTGATCATGAAAAGCTGAGTCTCACAAGTTGCTCATTCCTGGTTCTGTGTCTTCCCAGGTAGAGAAGTGTGTCCTGAAGCCACCACGTGCTGCTGTGGGTGTGCAGTCACATCTGTGCAGATGAACACTGGTGGTGAGACGATGGCCGGATGGCAAATTAAAGTTCCCATGCCAACAGAGGTCCTCCTAAAAATGTAGTAATCACATTAGAAAAGAAACATGAGCCTCTTCAGGTAGAAAATGAACTACCTTAATAGAATCTTATTCTTGAAAATCTTGTTACCTAGTACAGCTTCATTAATGATTCCTATTCAGTCCATCTTCCTCAGACTTGAATAATATGCAGATTACCTTCAAAGTAACAACTATAATGGGTTACCAGAGGACCAGGTAAATTACACTGCAGTCTTTCAGGACTATATGAACATAAAGCTAACACAGTGCTGGTGCCTTGCAGCCTTGTTAGGACGGTGAAGTCAGACCTATAAGTTAGCGATGAGCAACCGCAGCAGCGCGGTTCAAATTTAACATTAGTGTTAATGCAATGGTGGCGCGTTGCCAGAGCTACCTTGCCTGTCACGGCATGCGGTGGTCTGATGGCAGGCGCTCCTCTGGTGGTCTCAGTTCTTGAGGGTCATCTTTGTCTAAATTACTGCCGAAACCATCTCTGCGCAGTGCCGTCTAAGAGGCTTTGAAGCAAGTGCGTCATCTGTGGGTTGTCAGTTTAAATTCTTGTTAGCCTTCTAGAAAAGTGTGTGGTTAAGGGCTGCAGTTTTGGTGCAGAGGTCCTGATTGCTCCTCAGTGGCTCTGTCACTCTGGTTGAGTGACTTAGCCTCTCTCATCCTTGGATTTCTCATCTGTAGAGTGATGATGAAGGGAGTGTCTGCTATGGGTGCGTGGTGGTGGAGGAGGAGGAGGAGGACAGTCCACACGAGGTGCTCAGCGCAAGCCTGGCCCTCCAGCCAAAAATTCAGATGTTGTCCCTGCACTGTGGAGCTCTTCGTGTGACAGGCTCTGCCAGTGGTGGAAGCATTCTGTGTTCACGCGGGCTCTCAAGGGCTTGCGATGGTGCAGCTGAGGAACTGAATTGTTTGTTTATTTAATTGTAATTTATGAGTAGCCATGGTTAGTGATCACTGTCAATGTGACAGTACTGTCCAGTTGAAGACAAGGGTTTCGTGTGGTTGGTGTGCTGTGGATCGGGAAGTACCTTCGCTCTGGTGGTCTGTGCTTGTTCCCCCACTGTCCCCCTAGCCACCCTGGAGACTGTTGAGAGGCAGCTGGCCAGGCACTTCCCAGCTGCTGTTCAGGAAGGCTGCCTTTCCTGAGCTGGCCTCTTCCTCCTGCAGTTCTTCTGATGGTGGCAGGCCTCTTCCATCCACTGCCTTGGGAAGGCTTCAGGTTAGGGCAGGAAGTTGCCTGCACGCATACACAGGAAGTGCTTTTCCTGTGAGATAGCCTGTGTTTACATATTTACTATGTGTGTGAAATGCTTTTTTGCCCTACTTGAGTTGCTCTGTGTGCCGAGAACACTGACTTTGTGAGTGACGTCTTGGTGACTTATTTATGTTGGTCATTTCAGGTGTTGATTAGTCCACCTGGATTGCCCCTTTCTAATATCACCCGAATCTCGGTGCCCAAATGCCAAAAGTTGTGTGGGAACGACCAGCTGGAGCCCTCCGAACTCCTGCTCTTAAGTTACCATCCATAAGTGCTCCAGGAAAGGGAGTCATTCCAGAACTGGGCTGCTCCCTGGAAGGAGGGCTAGTGGAACAGGACCTCCAGCTGTTACTTGGTACCTTTTCATTTGTAAATTCAGAATCAGCAGAATCAAAAACTGGGATTGTGTTAGTGGTATACAGAAAAAAGAGAAATCTTTAAAATAGCTTCCACAATAAAGTTTTTTCTTTCTTTCCTTTTTTAAGAGAGAGAGGGACAGTGAGAGAGAGTGAGGAGAGAATAAATTTTATTCAGTTTTTCATGTGGCTTTTGTTCCTCCAACACTTCGCTGTGTATGTGGTGCTGGGGTTTGAACATGCATCCTCACGCATGCCAGGCGAGCGCCATAACCATTGAGCCGCTGCTCCAGCTCCCACAATGAAGTTTTATGATTACGCTATCATTTTCAAAGGAAAGCTGATTAAATAAGGAGTTTTTCATTAAGTTAGTAGGAACTACTTGGTTTTGGTACTCATGTAACACTGTATTGGTTTTCTGCCTCCTAAATCCCTTCCAGGTTCGAGTTTACCCATAAGAGACAATCGGGCGGTGCCGGCCAGTATGGAAAAGTGATAGGTGTGCTGGAGCCTCTGGACCCAGAGAACTACACCAAGTTGGAGTTTTCAGATGAGACCTTTGGGGCAAATGTGCCCAAGCAGTTCGTGCCTGCCGTAGAAAAGGTATGTTTTCACAAAGCCTCGGTGTACTCAGCGTGGAATCAGTCTTCCGTCACATTGTCCACCTTGTTCTCTTCGGCTGCATACCGCCTCTGGTGGCCGAGCTTTGCATCTGATTTGCAACCTTTGCCTCACTGTGTTCACGCACTGACAATCCATGCTGCAGGTGATGGGCACTCATCTCTTTCTTTTCTTCTCTTTTTTTAAAGAGAGAAGGACAGTGAGATTGAGTTTTTCACTTTCTTTCGTTGCTCTGACTCTTAGTTGTGCACTTGGGTTCTGGGGTTTGAACCCCTGTACTTGTGCATGCCGGGCAAGCGCCATAACCTCCAAGCCACAGCTCCAGCCCCCATCTGTTTCTTAATCGCAGCTGTCATATTCCCCTTCATAACTGAAATGACCACGTTGCTCATCTGCAGCAGTTGCGTTTGTTGTCCATAGGGATTTGTGGAAGATTCCTATTGTAGTGGAATGGCATGCATTAAGATGCCCTGCACCTGGGGCCAGGTCATCTGGGCTGCAGATCAGTGTGCCCTGGGTCAGTCAGTGTTGGGAGCAGTTTTTAATTTGCAAACTGAGAGTGAAATACTTGAGCCTGCCCCTTGACAGACCTGAGGTCAGGCTTCAGACTCCTCCGCTGGGGAGTGTGAGGTGCTCTGCTCTCCAGCTGTCGTGCCCGGCAGCAGTGTCTGTGCCTGCATACTGAGGTGTGGAGGGTTTGTCACCCGTACCTTGGGAGCCCTCCCCCACGGTGACTCTTGGGGTCACCCGTACCTTGCGAGCCCTCCCCCACTGTGGCTCTTGGGGTGTAGTGGTGGAGGCATCCTTTCATGGGCAGCGTGTTCTGTTCCCTGTGCTCTTATTTCAGGGTGTTCTGTTCTCACACTTCCAATCATGTTTACAGCTCCAAGGTTAACGTGGGTGAAGGAGAGCATAGATATGTTTCACCATACGTAATTTACAGGTTCGAAATGTCAGAAATATAATGTACTGTGCGAACGGCCATGCAGTTGTCTTGGCAGGGAAAACTAACAAATTGTAAGGGTTCTGCATGACTAGATGAAAAAGAATTGCAAACTTATCAAATTGTACACATTCGTATGTGCAGCCTACTGCACTCTGTTATATCTCTCGGTGAAACTCATTTTGAAGGAGAATTGCATTTGGAAAAGTGAGATCACCTCTTAATGCTAGTTCTTCCTGACCTCATATGGCTTCCCACCTTGTGTCTTTGTCTCTTTGGATGTGCCCATAAGGCGGAGCAGTGCAGGGGAGGAGCAGAGGCCTGAGACAGCGTCAACAAACCCAGGCCAGGCAGGGTTTCTCTGGGCGTTCCTTAGTTCTGCTGCTCTTGTTTCCTCATGCAAAGCCAAGTTCCTGCTGTGTGCCCCGGGCTGTAGGTTAAGGGATCCCGGAAGTGAGGCTGTGAGGTGGCAGTCAGCTTGCTCAGCGCCATTCCAGCTCGCTCCTCCAGGTGCCACCGTAGAGAAACTCAGGAAGTAGACGCGCCAGTTTAAACGTCTGCAGGGGTTCAGTGGGAAGAAAGGGCACAGGTCACTCAGCAGGCTGGAGCACTGTGCCCTGGCCGCTTCTGTAACATGTCTCCAAGTGCGACCCACTCCTTCCAGAAGGCCTTCCCTTTTGTTGGTAGGGGTTTCTGGATGCCTGTGAGAAGGGCCCTCTTTCTGGTCACAAGCTCTCTGGACTTCGGTTTGTTCTGCAAGATGGAGCGCACCACATGGTCGATTCCAATGAGATCTCTTTCATCCGCGCTGGAGAAGGAGCTCTTAAACAAGGTGAGCTGCCCCCCCCCTCACCCAGGTCTCTGAGGCACACTCGGGGCCTGTGCACCTCAGCCAAAGAAAGTGGCAGGTCGTGGACAAATAAAAGAATTGAACTGAAGCGATGCCCGATTACCATGTTCTCTTTCTAGCAAAATTCAAAGCCTACCTGATTATTTTAAATTACCTGGGTTTTTCCCATAGGTGTAAATTTGTAGATAATCAGGCGCTGTTTTTAATGAAGAGGATAAGTGCTTAGAATTCTAAGAAATGTTTTAAAGATGTTAGCTGCAGACATTGTTTTTGTTGATTTATTAAAATGTCGAGAAGTCCATAAATTCATAAGTAGTTCTTTTATCACATTGTAAGGCTTTTAGGCATTTTAAGCATGGCAAAGGATTTTGGAAGAACTCAGTAACCTTATTCACAATGTAGACTTCTTGCTAAACTGCTAAAATTGTCAACTTTTTCCAGAAAGAATAATACATGTATGAAACTCCAGTTAACTGAAACCCTAAGCAACTGCAAACATACCTCATTTTTTACTTTAAAACAAGAAAGCACATGACAACATAGCAGTTTGATGTCAAGGTCATTCAACAAAAGAACTTTAAAGTTGTGTCCTAAAGCCAGAAAACTCATCCTCCGTGCTGGCTCTTAACGGTTACTTGGTTATTCATCAGGAATGTGCAGCTTCGTCTTCACAGGAAAATTGGTTCACAGCATGTGTCAGAACACTTCCATCAAGGAGGGTTAGGGTGGACATAGAGTTGGTCCCAGTGCCTCTCCCTGCACCTTCCGTAAGCCAGGGTTGATTGGCGCTGTGTGAATTTTGGACACTATGTTGCCTTTGAGTTGGGTCGCACCTGCGATCAGATGTGGGCAGTGACTGGGCAGGGCTGCGTATTCCTCACTGCTGCACTTACTTGAATTGGAGCCTTTAGGAATTGATCCCCTTTAAAACTGGAAAAGAGCTCTTCATTTCAACTCTATTAAGAATGCATGTGTAAACTGTGTTATAGAATTTGGTAACAATCTCAAGATTGTATCAGAAGGAAACAGGAAAATAAGATCACAAAGAAATTAGACTTTATTAAGGATGACGCAGATTAAAATAACTGCCTCTTGACCCTTGAAGTGTTGATCACTTTAATAAGCCTTAAACTGACAAGTTAGTTGTAATAGAGTGAAAACAGATTGAGGCAGCCCATGTGTTCTATGAGGGTTCTTCCCTGGGTGCCAGATGACAGTTACGGTCACCAGTTCACCAAGAACCCCATCCTTTTAATCTGCTTCTGTGTTTAAACATAATAAGTATGTGTTTATGTCCACGATATACGTGCATATCCATGGAAAATGTGTTATATTTGACATGATTACCTGCTCGTAGATGTGCAGAGGAAGACACTGATTACAAATGAACCAAGAGGTTTTATTTCCTGCCAAATTATGCAGATGAGCAGTATGTCAGCATGAAAAGCAAATGACTGGTTCTTTTTCATCTGATCCTTATTTACTTGTCACAATGAAAAAAAAATTTCTTTTATGTTTTTTTATCTGGTCCTTATTTTTTATGATTAAAATATAAAAATGTTTGAAACATCACATTTTACCCCAGAGTTGTTATTTGCCAACTGAAAATAAATAAAACTAAAAAAAAAA